>JAKVIS010000832.1:0-49174 GCA_033119425.1 Bufotes viridis | reverse complement strand
GATTAAGCAAAGATTTTGCATGCGTTTACGTGTATAATCCATAAATATAGGGTTTGTTCTGCTACTTTGCCTAAATTATAAGCAAATTGGTAAAAGATTATTTCTACCTAAATGGTAGACATATCACCTATAATGGTGCTGGACAGGATAGCTGTAGGGGCGTGTGAGGAGGCTATTATTTTTTTAATAGGTGACCTTTAACCTCTTTATTTATAATTTAAGGAAAGTAGCCCATAAGTCTATACTTTTCCAAGGTCTTGAATCCTTGACAAGTATCTAGGATTTATATTTGAACATTGACAATGCTTGTTTCTTCCAATAGATTTGTAGTATTAATAATTATCTCTGCTCTTGAGATAAAAATGTTCTCTTTAAATACACTTGATATACTTGACTGGCCTCCTCTTTAGAGGTAAAACCGATATGTTTAATTAATGGAGGCCAAATCAAAGAGTAGAATAAGTTCTAGAAGTAAAAATTGTGTCAATAACTTTCTAGAGACATACTTAAGTTCCTTGGGCCCAATGCAAGTGAAGGATTTATTCCTAGAGGTAAAGACCACATCATTATCTTATTAGAGATGTGTTAATCTGGGTTGTCTCACTTTAGCAAAGAGAATTTATCATGCAGTGTAAATTTAATAACAGGCATTTACTATTTATGGTGACTTTTTCAGTTGCTACTTTTGCTAGCTTGATTTATTTTTCCAGCACATTATACACTGCTCATTTCCATGGTTATGATGACAACCTAACAATCAGGCAGCAGTGCCCATGCTTGCACAATATCGGACAAAACACCGGCCTAGTTGAGCTCCCATGGTCCCGCCTACTAGATAGACCACTGCTTTGTCTTATAGTGTGCAATCAAGACCACTGCTTATAGATAGCAGGCTTTTTGTAACCATGGAAACAAGCAGTGTATGATATGATAGAAAAATGAATGCAGCCAGAAAAGGAAACAATAGAATTATTTGTAATACATTGGGACTAGTATTGCCTTTATCTAGATAATAAAGGTCAGTTGCAGAAGTGAGACAACCGCTTTAAGTTCCTGGGACCCAGACCAACTGAAGGATGAGTTCCTTTAGATCTATAGCTGTTACTTTTTAGAGAGGGAATCAAATATGGGGTTATGCTGAGAAAAATCTTATGGTAGTGATTAAGCAAAGATTTTTGTAGTATGCAATTTACTGTGTATAATCCATAAATATAGAGTTTGTTCTGCTACTTTGCCTAAATTATAAGCAAATAGGTAAAAGATTATTTCTACCTAAAGGGTAGACATATCACCTATAATGGTGCTGGACAGGATAGCTGTAGGGCGTGTAAGGAGGCTATTATTTTTTAATAGGTGACCTTTAACGTCTTTATTTATAATTTAAGGAAAGTAGCGCATAAGTCTATCTTTTCCAAGGTCTTGAATCCTTGAAAAGTATCTAGGATTTATATTTGAACATTGACAATGCTTGTTTCTTCCAATAGATTTGTAGTATTAATAATTATCTCTGCTCTTGAGATAAAAAATGTTCTCTTTAAATACACTTGATATACTTGACTGGCCTCCTCTTTAGAGGTAAAACCGATATGTTTAATTAATGGAGGCCAAATCCAAGAGTAGAATAAGTTCTAGAAGTAAAAATTGTGTCAATAACTTTCTAGAGACATACTTAAGTTCCTTGGGCCCAGTGCAAGTGAATGATTTATTCCTAGAGGTAAAGACCACATCATTATCTTATTAGAGATGTGTTAATCTGGGTTGTCTCACTTTAGCAAAGAGAATTTATCATGCAGTGTCAATTTAATAACAGGCATTTACTATTTATGGTGACTTTTTCAGTTGCCACTTTTGCTAGCTTAATTTATTTTTCCAGCACATTATACACTGCTCATTTCCATGGTTATGATGACAACCCTACAATCAGGCAGCAGTGCCCATGCTTTCACAATATCAGACAAAACACCGGCCTAGTTGAGCTCCCATGGTCCCGCCTACTAGATAGACCACTGCTTTGTCTTATAGTGTGCAAGCAAGACCACTGCTTATGGATAGCAGGCTTTTTGTAACCATGGAAACAAGCAGTGTATGATATGATAGAAAAATGAATGCAGCCAGAAAAGGAAACAATAGAATTATTTGTAATACATTGGGACTAGTATTGCCTTTATCTACATAATAAACGTCAGATGCAGAACTGAGACAACCGCTTTAAGTTCCTGGGATCCTGTCCAACTGAAGGATGAGTTCCTTTAGATCTATAGCTGTTACTTTTTAGAGAGGGAATCAAATATGGGGTTATGCTGAGAAAAATCTTATGGTAGTGATTAAGCAAAGATATTTGTAGTATGCGATTTACTGTGTATAATCCATAAATATAGAATTTGTTCTGCTACTTTGCCTAAATTATAAGCAAATAGGAAAAAGATTATTTCTACCTAAAGGGTAGACATATCACCTATAATGGTGCTGGACAGGATAGCTGTAGGGGCGTGTGAGGAGGCTATTATTTTTTGTAATAGGTGACCTTTAACCTCTTTATTTATAATTTAAGGAAAGTAGCGCATAAGTCTATCTTTTCCAAGGTCTTGAATCCTTGAAAAGTATCTAGGATTTATATTTGAACATTGACAATGCTTGTTTCTTCCAATAGATTTGTAGTATTAATAATTATCTCTGCTCTTGAGATAAAAAATGTTCTCTTTAAATACACTTGATATACTTGACTGGTCTCCGTTTTAGAGGTAAAACCGATATGTTTAATTAATGGAGGCCAAATCAAAGAGTACAATAAGTTCTAGAAGTAAAAATTGTGTCAATAACTTTCTAGAGACATACTTAAGTTCCTTGGGCCCAATGCAAGTGAAGGATTTATTCCTAGAGGTAAAGACCACATCATTATCTTATTAGAGATGTGTTAATCTGGGTTGTCTCACTTTAGCAAAGAGAATTTATCATGCAGTGTAAATTTAATAACAGACATTTAATATTTATGGTGCCTTTTTCAGTTGCCACTTTTGCTAGCTTGATTTATTTTTCCAGCACATTATACACTGCTCATTTCCTTGGTTATGATGACAACCTAACAATCAGGCAGCAGTGCACATGCTTGCACAATATCGGACAAAACACCCGCCTAGTTGAGCTCCCATGGTCCCGCCTACTAGATAGACCACTGCTTTGTCTTATAGTGTGCAAGCAAGACCACTGCTTATGGATAGCTGGCTTTTTGTAACCATGGAAACAAGCAGTGTATGATATGATAGAAAAATGAATGCAGTCAGAAAAGGAAACAATAGAATTATTTGTAATACATTGGGACTAGTATTGCCTTTATCTAGATAATAAAGGTCAGTTGCAGAAGTGAGACAACCCCTTTAAGTCCCTGGGACCCAGACCAACTGAAGGATGAGTTCCTTTAGATCTATAGCTGTTACTTTTTAGAGAGGGAATCAAATATGGGGTTATGCTGAGAAAAATCTTATGGTAGTGATTAAGCAAAGATTTTTGTAGTATGCGATTTACTGTGTATAATCCATAAATATAGAGTTTGTTCTGCTACTTTGCCTAAATTATAAGCAAATTGGTAAAAGATTATTTCTACCTAAATGGTAGACATATCACCTATATTGGTGCTGGACAGGATAGCTGTAGGGGCGTGTGAGGAGGCTATTATTTTTTTTAATAGGTGACCTTTAACCTCTTTATTTATAATTTAAGGAAAGTAGCCCATAAGTCTATATTTTCCAAGGTCTTGAATCCTTGACAAGTATCTAGGATTTATATTTGAACATTGACAATGCTTGTTTCTTCCAATAGATTTGTAGTATTAATAATTATCTCTGCTCTTGAGATAAAAAATGTTCTCTTTAAATACACTTGATATACTTGACTGGCATCCTCTTTAGAGGTAAAACCGATATGTTTAATTAATGGAGGCCAAATCAAAGAGTAGAATAAGTTCTAGAAGTAAAAATTGTGTCAATAACTTTCTAGAGACATACTTAAGTTCCTTGGGCCCAATGCAAGTGAAGGATTTATTCCTAGAGGTAAAGACCACATCATTATCTTATTAGAGATGTGTTAATCTGGGTTGTCTCACTTTAGCAAAGAGAATTTATCATGCAGTGTAAATTTAATAACAGGCATTTACTATTTGTGGTGACTTTTTCAGTTGCTACTTTTGCTAGCTTGATTTATTTTTCCAGCACATCATACACTGCTCATTTCCATGGTTATGATGACAACCCTACAATCAGGCAGCAGTGCCCATGCTTGCACAATATCGGACAAAACACCGGCCTAGTTGAGCTCCCATGGACCCGCCTACTAGATAGACCACTGCTTTGTCTTATAGTGTGCAATCAAGATCACTGCTTATAGATAGCAGGCTTTTTGTAACCATGGAAACAAGCAGTGTATGATATGATAGAAAAATGAATGCAGCCAGAAAAGGAAACAATAGAATTATTTGTAATACATTGGGACTAGTATTGCCTTTATCTAGATAATAAAGGTCAGTTGCAGAATTGAGACAACCACTTTAAGTCCCTGGGACCCAGACCAACTGAAGGATGAGTTCCTTTAGATCTATAGCTGTTACTTTTTAGAGAGGGAATAAAATATGGGGTTATGCTGAGAAAAATCTTATGGTAGTGATTAAGCAAAGATTTTTGTAGTATGCGATTTACTGTGTATAATCCATAAATATAGAGTTTGTTCTGCTACTTTGCCTAAATTATAAGCAAATAGGTAAAAGATTATTTCTACCTAAAGGGTAGACATATCACCTATAATGGTGCTGGACAGGATAGCTGTAGGGGCGTGTAAGGAGGCTATTATTTTTTTTAATAGTTGACCTTTAACGTCTTTATTTATAATTTAAGGAAAGTAGCGCATAAGTCTATCTTTTCCAAGGTCTTGAATCCTTGAAAAGTATCTAGGATTTATATTTGAACATTGACAATGCTTGCTTCTTCCAATAGATTTGTAGTATTAATAATTATCTCTGCTCTTGAGATAAAAAATGTTCTCTTTAAATACACTTGATATACTTGACTGGCCTCCTCTTTAGAGGTAAAACCGATATGTTTAATTAATGGAGGCCAAATCAAAGAGTAGAATAAGTTCTAGAAGTAAAAATTGTGTCAATAACTTTCTAGAGACATACTTAAGTTCCTTGGGCCCAGTGCAAGTGAATGATTTATTCCTAGAGGTAAAGACCACATCATTATCTTATTAGAGATGTGTTAATCTGGGTTGTCTCACTTTAGCAAAGAGAATTTATCATGCAGTGTCAATTTAATAACAGGCATTTACTATTTATGGTGACTTTTTCAGTTGCCACTTTTGCTAGCTTAATTTATTTTTCCAGCACATTATACACTGCTCATTTCCATGGTTATGATGACAACCCTACAATCAGGCAGCAGTGCCCATGCTTTCACAATATCAGACAAAACACCGGCCTAGTTGAGCTCCCATGGTCCCGCCTACTAGATAGACCACTGCTTTGTCTTATAGTGTGCAAGCAAGACCACTGCTTATGGATAGCAGGCTTTTTGTAACCATGGAAACAAGCAGTGTATGATATGATAGAAAAATGAATGCAGCCAGAAAAGGAAACAATAGAATTATTTGTAATACATTGGGACTAGTATTGCCTTTATCTACATAATAAACGTCAGATGCAGAACTGAGACAACCGCTTTAAGTTCCTGGGATCCTGTCCAACTGAAGGATGAGTTCCTTTAGATCTATAGCTGTTACTTTTTAGAGAGGGAATCAAATATGGGGTTATGCTGAGAAAAATCTTATATTAGTGAAATAGCAAAGATTTTTGTACTATGCAATTTACTGTGTACAATCCATAAATATAGAGTTTGTTCTGCTACTTTGCCTAAATTATAAGAAAATAGGTAAAAGATTTTTTCTACCTAAAGGGTAGACATATCACCTATAATGGTGCTGGACAGGATAGCTGTAGGGGCGTGTGAGGAGGCTATTATTTCTTTTAATAGGTGACCTTTAACGTCTTTATTTATAATTTAAGGAAAGTAGCCCATAAGTCTATCTTTTTCAAGGTCTTGAATCCTTGAAAAGTATCTAGGATTTATATTTGAACATTGATAATGCTTGTTTCTTCCAATAGATTTGTAGTATTAATAATTATCTCTGCTCTTGAGATAAAAAATGTTCTCTTTAACCCCTTAAGGACACGGCCCTATTTCACCTTAAGGACCAGGCCATTTTTTCAAAATCTGACCATTGTCACTTTATGTGGTGATAACTTTAAAACGCTTTTTCTTATCCAGTCCATTCTGAGATTGTTTTTTCGTCACATATTGTACTTCATGACAGTGGTAAAATGAAGTCGAAAAATTTCATTTTTATTTATAAAAATACCAAATTTACTAAAAATTTTGAAAAATTTGCAATTTTCCAAGTTTCAATTACTCTACTTCTATAATACATAGCAATACTGCCAAAAAAAGTTATTGATTTACATTCCCCATATGTCTACTTCATGTATCGATCATTTTGGGAATGCTATTTCATTTTTTGGGGACGTTACAAGGCTTAGAAGTTTAGAAGCAAATCTTGAAATTTTTCAGAAATTTTCAAAAACCCACTTTTTAGGGACCGGTTCAGGTCTGAAGTCACTTTGTGAGGCTTACATAATAGAAACCATCCAAAAATGACCCCATTCTAGAAACTACACCCCTGAAGGTACTCAAAACTGATTTTACAAACGTCATTAACCCTTTAGGTTTTCCACAAGAGTTAATGGCAAATAAAGATAAAATTTCAGAATTTCAATTTTTGAAAAATTTTCCGCTTGAATCCATTTTTTCCAGTAACAAAGCAAGGGTTAACAGCCAAACAAAACTCAATTTTTATTGCCCCGATTCTGTAGTTTTCAGAAACACCCTATATGTGGTCGTAAACTGCTGTATGGCCAAACTGCAGGGCGCAGAAGGAAAGGAGCGCCATATGGTTTTTGGAAGGCAGATTTTGCTGGACTGGATTTTTGACACCATGTCCCATTTGAAGCCCCCGATGCACCCCTAGAGTAGAAACTCCATAAAAGTGACTCCATCTAAGAAACTACGCCCTCAAGGTATTCAAAACCAGTTTTACAAACTTTGTTAACCCTTTAGGTGTTCCACAAGAGTTATTGGCAAATGGAGATGAAATTTCCAAATTTCTATTTTTTGTTACCTTGTCTCAAAAAAGTGTAATATAGAGCAACCAAAAATCATGTTTACTCCTAGAATAGTACCAACAAAACTGACACCTTATCCCATAGTTTCCAAAATGGGGTCACTTTTTTGGAGTTTCTACTGTAGGGGAGCATCAGGGGGCTTCAAATGGGACATAGTGTCAAAAACCAGTCCAGCAAAATCTGCCTTCCAAAAACCATATGGCGTTCCCTTCCTTCTACGCCCTGCCGTTTGGCCATACAGTAGTTTACGACCACATATGGGGTGTTTTTGCAAACAAGAGAATCAGGGCAATAAATATTGAGTTTTGCTTGGCTGTTAACCCTTGCTTTGTTACTGCAAAATGGATTAAAATGGAAAATTTGCAAAAAATAGCTGTTTTGGGACTGTTTTTATTTTTTGTTATTTACATAGTTGAACTGACAGGTTAGATTGTGTGCTATTTCTATAGAGCAGGTTGTTACGGACGCGACAATACCAAATATGACTACTTTTTGGGGTTTTTTGTTTCAGTTTTACATAATAAAGCCTTTTTGAAAATAATTTTTTTAGTGTCTCCACATTCTGAAAGCCATAGTTTTATTTTATTTTTTTGGGCGAATGTGTTATGTAGGGGCTCATTTTTTTGCGGGATGAGATGGCGGTTTGATTGGCACCATCTTGGGGTGCATATGACATTTTGGTCGCTTGCTATGACACTTTTTGTGATGTAAGGTGACAAAATGGCTCTTGACACCGTATTTTTTATTTTTTTTTGCTGTGTTCAGCTGAGGGGTTAGGTCATGTGTTATTTATATAGATCAGGTTGTGACGGACGCGCGATACATAATATGTATACTTTTTATTTATTTATATAAGTTTTACACAATAATATAATTTTTTAAAACAAAAAAATCATGTTTTAGTGTCTCCATAGTTTGAGAGCCATATATATATTTTTTTTTGGGCGATTGTCCTATGTAGGGGCTCATTTTTTGTGGATGAGATGGCGGTTTGATTGGCACCATCTTGGGGTGCATATGACTTTTTGATCGCTTACTATTACACTTTTTGTGATGTAAGGTGACAAAAAAATGGCTTGTTTGACAACGTTTTTATTTTTTATGTTTACGGCGTTCATCTGAGGGGTTAGGTCATGTTATATTTTTATAGAGCAGGTCCTTACGGACGCGGCGATACATAATATGTATACCTTTTTTTATTTATTTTGGTTTTACACAATAATATCCTTTTTGAATGAAAAAACATGTTTTAGTATCTCCATAGTCTGAGAGCCATATATTTTTCAGTTTTTAGGCGATTGTCTCAGGTTGGGTATCATTTTTGCGGGAGGAGGTGACGGATAGATTGGCACTATTTGGGGGTCATATGACTTTTTGATCGCTTGCTATTACACTTTTTGTGATGTAAGGTGGCAAAAAAATGGCTTTTTGACAAAGTTTTTATTATTTTTTTTTTACAGTGTTTACTTGAGGGGTTAGGTCATTGGATATTTTTATAGAGCAGATTCTTACGGACGTGTAGATACCAAATATGTCTACTTTTTAATTTTTTTTTACATTTAACACTAAAAGCATTTTTGAAACAAAAAATCATGTTTTAGTCTGAGAGGCATAGTTTTTTTATTTTTTGGCCAATTGTTTTAGGTAGGGGCTCGTTTTTTGCGGGATGAGATGGCGGTTTGATTGGTACTATTTTGGGAGGCAAACGCCTTTTGATCGCTTTGTATTACACTTTTAGTGATGAATGTGCCAAAAATGGTTTATTTACACCATTTTTTGGGTGTTTTTTTATGGCGTTCATCTGAGGAGTTCAGTCATGTGATATTTTTATAGAGCAGGTTTTTACGGACGCGGCGATACCTAATATGTGTAGTGTATTTTATTTTTTTAGTTTTTATTCAGTGTTATGTGTTTTTTTCATTTTTACTTTTTTTTCACTTTTTTACATTTTTTTGACCCAGACCCACTTGGTTCTGAAAGATCCAGTGGATCTGGTGTTCAGAGTAATACAGTACAGTACACTATATAGTGCACTGTACTGTATTTTGTATCTTTAGAAAGTCTGAATAGACCTTTAGCAGGTCTATTCAGACTTTCAGCACCATGGAGAGCAGGACGCTTCTGAAAGCGTCCTGTCTCCATGGTACCATCACCCCCTGCCATAACTGGGCAGGGGGTGATGGATAGGAGGGAGTGAAGCACCCTCCTCTTCGATCCCATCCTGTTGGGGGCTGCAAAGGCACAGCAGCCCCCGATGGGAGAGGGAGGGAGCGCTCCCTCTCAGCTAACCTCTTCCATACCGCGGTCCGCACGGACCGCGGTACGGAAGGGTTAAACGGCTGGCATCTGCAGCACAGATGCCAGCCGCTTTATCAGAGTGTCAGCAATGTGCTGACACTCTGATAGAACCACTAGACACCAGGGATAGATTACAGGGGAGGCGGGCGGGGGATCGCACCGCGATCCCGCCCGCCGCACCGCCCGCCTCCCGCCCGCCTCCCGCCGCCCGCAACCACTCCTCTGCACCCCCGCAGCCACAGTATGATTGGGGGCTGCAGGGGGTTAAAAACTATTTGGGGACATAACTCTCTGATCCTCGCGGTCATAGACCGCGGGATCAGAGATCGCAAAGAGCGCTGCAAACCGCAGGTCTGAATTGACCTGCGGTTTGCAGCGATCGCCCATATGGGGGTCACAGGACCCCCTGGGCATTGTAACAAGGTACCTGCTGAATGATTTCAGCAGGTGTTTGTTCCGATCACTGCCAGCTGAGCAGCAGTGATCGGAACAACTCATGACGTACCGGTACGTCATGTGTCCTTAAGGACTCGGGAAACATGCCGTACCGGTACGTCATGTGTCCCAAAGGGGTTAAATACACTTGATATACTTGACTGGCCTCCTCTTTAGAGGTAAAACCGATATGTTTAATTAATGGAGGCCAAATCAAAGAGTAGAATAAGTTCTAGAAGTAAAAATTGTGTCAATAACTTTCTAGAGACATACTTAAGTTCCTTGGGCCCAATGCAAGTGAAGGATTTATTCCTAGAGGTAAAGACCACATCATTATCTTATTAGAGATGTGTTAATCTGGGTTGTCTCACTTTAGCAAAGAGAATTTATCATGCAGTGTAAATTTAATAACAGGCATTTAATATTTATGGTGCCTTTTTCAGTTGCCACTTTTGCTAGCTTGATTTATTTTTCCAGCACATTATACACTGCTCATTTCCATGGTTATGATGACAACCTAACAATCAGGCAGCAGTGCACATGCTTGCACAATATCGGACAAAACACCCGCCTAGTTGAGCTCCCATGGTCCCGCCTACTAGATAGACCACTGCTTTGTCTTATAGTGTGCAAGCAAGACCACTGCTTATGGATAGCAGGCTTTTTGTAACCATGGAAACAAGCAGTGTATGATATGATAGAAAAATGAATGCAGCCAGAAAAGGAAACAATAGAATTATTTGTAATACATTGGGACTAGTATTGCCTTTATCTAGATAATAAAGGTCAGTTGCAGAAGTGAGACAACCGCTTTAAGTTCCTGGGACCCAGACCAACTGAAGGATGAGTTCCTTTAGATCTATAGCTGTTAATTTTTAGAGAGAAAATCAAATATGGGGTTATGCTGAGAAAAATCTTATGGTAGTGATTAAGCAAAGATTTTTGTAGTATGCAATTTACTGTGTATAATCCATAAATATAGAGTTTGTTCTGCTACTTTGCCTAAATTATAAGCAAATTGGTAAAAATTCTTTCTACCTAAAGGGTAGACATACCACCTATAATGGTGCTGGACAGGATAGCTGTAGGGGCGTGTGAGGAGGCTATTATTTTTTTAATAGGTGACCTTTAACCTCTTTATTTATAATTTAAGGAAAGTAGCCCATAAGTCTATATTTTCCAAGGTCTTGAATCCTTGAAAAGTATCTAGGATTTATATTTGAACATTGACAATGCTTGTTTCTTCCAATAGATTTGTAGTATTAATAATTATCTCTGCTCTTGAGATAAAAAATGTTCTCTTTAAATACACTTGATATACTTGACTGGTCTCCTCTTTAGAGGTAAAACCGATATGTTTAATTAATGGAGGCCAAATCCAAGAGTAGAATAAGTTCAAGAAGTAAAAATTGTGTCAATAACTTTCTAGAGACATACTTAAGTTCCTTGGGCCCAGTGCAAGTGAAGGATTTATTCCTAGAGGTAAAGACCACTATCATTATCTTATTAGAGATGTGTTAATCTGGGTTGTCTCACTTTAGCAAAGAGAATTTATCATGCAGTGTCAATTCAATAACAGGCATTTACTATTTATGGTGACTTTTTCAGTTGCCACTTTTGCTAGCTTGATTTATTTTTCCAGCACATTATACACTGCTCATTTCCATGGTTATGATGACAACCCTACAATCAGGCAGCAGTGCCCATGCTTTCACAATATCAGACAAAACACCGGCCTAGTTGAGCTCCCATGGTCCCGCCTACTAGATAGACCACTGCTTTGTCTTATAGTGTGCAAGCAAGACCACTGCTTATGGATAGCAGGCTTTTTGTAACCATGGAAACAAGCAGTGTATGATATGATAGAAAAATGAATGCAGCCAGAAAAGGAAACAATAGAATTATTTGTAATACATTGGGACTAGTATTGCCTTTATCTACATAATAAACGTCAGATGCAGAACTGAGACAACCGCTTTAAGTTCCTGGGATCCTGTCCAACTGAAGGATGAGTTCCTTTAGATCTCTAGCTGTTACTTTTTAGAGAGGGAATCAAATATGGGGTTATGCTGAGAAAAATCTTATGGTAGTAATTAAGCAAAGATTTTTGTAGTATGCGATTTACTGTGTATAATCCATAAATATAGAATTTGTTCTGCTACTTTGCCTAAATTATAAGCAAATAGGAAAAAGATTATTTCTACCTAAAGGGTAGACATATCACCTATAATGGTGCTGGACAGGATAGCTGTAGGGGCGTGTGAGGAGGCTATTATTTTTTGTTAATAGGTGACCTTTAACCTCTTTATTTATAATTTAAGGAAAGTAGCGCATAAGTCTATCTTTTCCAAGGTCTTGAATCCTTGAAAAGTATCTAGGATTTATATTTGAACATTGACAATGCTTGTTTCTTCCAATAGATTTGTAGTATTAATAATTATCTCTGCTCTTGAGATAAAAAATGTTCTCTTTAAATACACTTGATATACTTGACTGGCCTCCTCTTTAGAGGTAAAACCGATATGTTTAATTAATGGAGGCCAAATCAAAGAGTACAATAAGTTCTAGAAGTAAAAATTGTGTCAATAACTTTCTAGAGACATACTTAAGTTCCTTGGGCCCAATGCAAGTGAAGGATTTATTCCTAGAGGTAAAGACCACATCATTATCTTATTAGAGATGTGTTAATCTGGGTTGTCTCACTTTAGCAAAGAGAATTTATCATGCAGTGTAAATTTAATAACAGGCATTTAATATTTATGGTGCCTTTTTCAGTTGCCACTTTTGCTAGCTTGATTTATTTTTCCAGCACATTATACACTGCTCATTTCCATGGTTATGATGACAACCTAACAATCAGGCAGCAGTGCACATGCTTGCACAATATCGGACAAAACACCCGCCTAGTTGAGCTCCCATGGTCCCGCCTACTAGATAGACCACTGCTTTGTCTTATAGTGTGCAAGCAAGACCACTGCTTATGGATAGCAGGCTTTTTGTAACCATGGAAACAAGCAGTGTATGATATGATAGAAAAATGAATGCAGCCAGAAAAGGAAACAATAGAATTATTTGTAATACATTGGGACTAGTATTGCCTTTATCTAGATAATAAAGGTCAGTTGCAGAAGTGAGACAACCGCTTTAAGTTCCTGGGACCCAGACCAACTGAAGGATGAGTTCCTTTAGATCTATAGCTGTTAATTTTTAGAGAGAAAATCAAATATGGGGTTATGCTGAGAAAAATCTTATGGTAGTGATTAAGCAAAGATTTTTGTAGTATGCAATTTACTGTGTATAATCCATAAATATAGAGTTTGTTCTGCTACTTTGCCTAAATTATAAGCAAATTGGTAAAAATTCTTTCTACCTAAAGGGTAGACATACCACCTATAATGGTGCTGGACAGGATAGCTGTAGGGGCGTGTGAGGAGGCTATTATTTTTTTAATAGGTGACCTTTAACCTCTTTATTTATAATTTAAGGAAAGTAGCCCATAAGTCTATATTTTCCAAGGTCTTGAATCCTTGAAAAGTATCTAGGATTTATATTTGAACATTGACAATGCTTGTTTCTTCCAATAGATTTGTAGTATTAATAATTATCTCTGCTCTTGAGATAAAAAATGTTCTCTTTAAATACACTTGATATACTTGACTGGTCTCCTCTTTAGAGGTAAAACCGATATGTTTAATTAATGGAGGCCAAATCCAAGAGTAGAATAAGTTCAAGAAGTAAAAATTGTGTCAATAACTTTCTAGAGACATACTTAAGTTCCTTGGGCCCAATGCAAGTGAAGGATTTATTCCTAGAGGTAAAGACCACTATCATTATCTTATTAGAGATGTGTTAATCTGGGTTGTCTCACTTTAGCAAAGAGAATTTATCATGCAGTGTAAATTTAATAACAGGCATTTACTATTTATGGTGACTTTTTCAGTTGCCACTTTTGCTAGCTTGATTTATTTTTCCAGCACATTATACACTGCTCATTTCCATGGTTATGATGACAACCCTAACAATCAGGCAGCAGTGCCCATGCTTGCACAATATCGGACAAAACACCGGCCTAGTTGAGCTCCCATGGTCCCGCCTACTAGATAGACCACTGCTTTGTCTTATAGTGTGCAAGCAAGACCACTGCTTATGGATAGCAGGCTTTTTGTAACCATGGAAACAAGCAGTGTATGATATGATAGAAAAATGAATGCAGCCAGAAAAGGAAACAATAGAATTATTTGTAATACATTGGGACTAGTATTGCCTTTATCTAGATAATAAAGGTCAGTTGCAGAAGTGAGACAACCGCTTTAAGTCCCTGGGACCCAGACCAACTGAAGGATGAGTTCCTTTAGATCTATAGCTGTTACTTTTTAGAGAGGAAATCAAATATGGGGTTATGCTGAGAAAATCTTATGGTAGTGAATTAAGCAAAGATTTTTGTAGTATGCAATTTACTGTGTATAATCCATAAATATAGAATTTGTTCTGCTACTTTGCCTAAATTATAAGCAAATTGGTAAAAGATTCTTTCTACCTAAAGGGTAGACATATCACCTATAATGGTGCTGGACAGGATAGCTGTAGGGCGTGTGAGGAGGCTATTATTTTTTTAATAGGTGACCTTTAACCTCTTTATTTATAATTTAAGGAAAGTAGCGCATAAGTCTATCTTTTCCAAGGTCTTGAATCCTTGAAAAGTATCTAGGATTTATATTTGAACATTGACAATGCTTGTTTCTTCCAATAGATTTGTAGTATTAATAATTATCTCTGCTCTTGAGATAAAAAATGTTCTCTTTAAATACACTTGATATACTTGACTGGCCTCCTCTTTAGAGGTAAAACCGATATGTTTAATTAATGGAGGCCAAATCAAAGAGTAGAATAAGTTCTAGAAGTAAAAATTGTGTCAATAACTTTCTAGAGACATACTTAAGTTCCTTGGGCCCAATGCAAGTGAAGGATTTATTCCTAGAGGTAAAGACCACATCATTATCTTATTAGAGATGTGTTAATCTGGGTTGTCTCACTTTAGCAAAGAGAATTTATCATGCAGTGTAAATTTAATAACAGGCATTTACTATTTATGGTGACTTTTTCAGTTGCCACTTTTGCTAGCTTGATTTATTTTTCCAGCACATTATACACTGCTCATTTCCATGGTTATGATGACAACCTAACAATCAGGCAGCAGTGCCCATGCTTGCACAATATCGGACAAAACACCGGCCTAGTTGAGCTCCCATGGTCCTGCCTACTAGATAGACCACTGCTTTGTCTTATAGTGTGCAAGCAAGACCACTGCTTATGGATAGCAGGCTTTTTGTAACCATGGAAACAAGTAGCGTGGTATGATATGATAGAAAAATGAATGCAGCCAGAAAAGGAAACAATAGAATTATTTGTAATACATTGGGACTAGTATTGCCTTTATCTACATAATAAACGTCAGTTGCAGAAGTGAGACAACCGCTTTAAGTCCCTGGGACCCAGTACCAACTGAAGGATGAGTTCCTTTAGATCTATAGCTGTTACTTTTTAGAGAGGGAATCAAATATGGGGTTATGCTGAGAAAAATCTTATGGTAGTGATTAAGCAAAGATTTTTGTAGTATGCGATTTACTGTGTATAATCCATAAATATAGAGTTTGTTCTGCTACTTTGCCTAAATTATAAGCAAATAGGTAAAAGATTATTTCTACCTAAAGGGTAGACATATCACCTATAATGGTGCTGGACAGGATAGCTGTAGGGGCGTGTGAGGAGGCTATTATTTTTTTAATAGGTGACCTTTAACCTCTTTATTTATAATTTAAGGAAAGTAGCGCATAAGTCTATCTTTTCCAAGGTCTTGAATCCTTGAAAAGTATCTAGGATTTATATTTGAACATTGACAATGCTTGTTTCTTCCAATAGATTTGTAGTATTAATAATTATCTCTGCTCTTGAGATAAAAAATGTTCTCTTTAAATACACTTGATATACTTGACTGGCCTCCTCTTTAGAGGTAAAACCGATATGTTTAATTAATGGAGGCCAAATCAAAGAGTAGAATAAGTTCTAGAAGTAAAAATTGTGTCAATAACTTTCTAGAGACATACTTAAGTTCCTTGGGCCCAATGCAAGTGAAGGATTTATTCCTAGAGGTAAAGACCACATCATTATCTTATTAGAGATGTGTTAATCTGGGTTGTCTCACTTTAGCAAAGAGAATTTATCATGCAGTGTAAATTTAATAACAGGCATTTAATATTTATGGTGCCTTTTTCAGTTGCCACTTTTGCTAGCTTGATTTATTTTTCCAGCACATTATACACTGCTCATTTCCATGGTTATGATGACAACCTAACAATCAGGCAGCAGTGCACATGCTTGCACAATATCGGACAAAACACCCGCCTAGTTGAGCTCCCATGGTCCCGCCTACTAGATAGACCACTGCTTTGTCTTATAGTGTGCAAGCAAGACCACTGCTTATGGATAGCAGGCTTTTTGTAACCATGGAAACAAGCAGTGTATGATATGATAGAAAAATGAATGCAGCCAGAAAAGGAAACAATAGAATTATTTGTAATACATTGGGACTAGTATTGCCTTTATCTAGATAATAAAGGTCAGTTGCAGAAGTGAGACAACCGGCTTTAAGTTCCTGGGACCCAGACCAACTGAAGGATGAGTTCCTTTAGATCTATAGCTGTTAATTTTTAGAGAGAAAATCAAATATGGGGTTATGCTGAGAAAAATCTTATGGTAGTGAAATAGCAAAGATTTTTGTAGTATGCAATTTACTGTGTATAATCCATAAATATAGAGTTTGTTCTGCTACTTTGCCTAAATTATAAGCAAATTGGTAAAAAATTCTTTCTACCTAAAGGGTAGACATACCACCTATAATGGTGCTGGACAGGATAGCTGTAGGGGCGTGTGAGGAGGCTATTATTTTTTTAATAGGTGACCTTTAACCTCTTTATTTATAATTTAAGGAAAGTAGCCCATAAGTCTATATTTTCCAAGGTCTTGAATCCTTGAAAAGTATCTAGGATTTATATTTGAACATTGACAATGCTTGTTTCTTCCAATAGATTTGTAGTATTAATAATTATCTCTGCTCTTGAGATAAAAAATGTTCTCTTTAAATACACTTGATATACTTGACTGGCCTCCTCTTTAGAGGTAAAACCGATATGTTTAATTAATGGAGGCCAAATCAAAGAGTAGAATAAGTTCTAGAAGTAAAAATTGTGTCAATAACTTTCTAGAGACATACTTAAGTTCCTTGGGCCCAGTGCAAGTGAAGGATTTATTCCTAGAGGTAAAGACCACTATCATTATCTTATTAGAGATGTGTTAATCTGGGTTGTCTCACTTTAGCAAAGAGAATTTATCATGCAGTGTCAATTTAATAACAGGCATTTACTATTTATGGTGACTTTTTCAGTTACCACTTTTGCTAGCTTGATTTATTTTTCTAGCACATTATACACTGCTCATTTCCATGGTTATGATGACAACCCTACAATCAGGCAGCAGTGCCCATGCTTTCACAATATCGGACAAAACACCGGCCTAGTTGAGCTCCCATGGTCCCGCCTACTAGATAGACCACTGCTTTGTCTTATAGTGTGCAAGCAAGACCACTGCTTATGGATAGCAGGCTTTTTGTAACCATGGAAACAAGCAGTGTATGATATGATAGAAAAATGAATGCAGCCAGAAAAGGAAACAATAGAATTATTTGTAATACATTGGGACTAGTATTGCCTTTATCTACATAATAAACGTCAGATGCAGAACTGAGACAACCGCTTTAAGTTCCTGTGAAGGATGAGTTCCTTTAGATCTATAGCTGTTACTTTTTAGAGAGGGAATCAAATATGGGGTTATGCTGAGAAAAATCTTATGGTAGTGATTAAGCAAAGATTTTTGTAGTATGCGATTTACTGTGTAAAATCCATAAATATAGAGTTTGTTCTGCTACTTTGCCTAAATTATAAGCAAATTGGTAAATGATTCTTTCTACCTAAAGGGTAGACATATCACCTATAATGGTGCTGGACAGGATAGCTGTAGGGGCGTCTGTGGAGGCTATTATTTTTTTAATAGGTGACCTTTAACCTCTTTATTTAAAATTTAAGGAAATTAGCCCATAAGTCTATCTTTTCCAAGGTCTTGAATCTTTGAAAAGTATCTAGGATTTATATTTGAAAATTGACAATGCTTGTTTCTTCCAATAGATTTGTAGTACTAATAATTATCTCTGCTCTTGATATAAAAAATGTTCTCTTTAAATACACTTGATATATTTGACTGGCCTCCTCTTTAGAGGTAAAACCGATATGTTTAATTAATGGAGGCCAAATCAAAGAGTAGAATAAGTTCTAGAAGTAAAAATTGTGTCAATAACTTTCTAGAGACATGCTTAAGTTCCTTGGGCCCAGTGCAAGTGAAGGATTTATTCCTAGAGGTAAAGACCACATCATTATCTTATTAGAGATGTGTTAATCTGGGTTGTCTCACTTTAGCAAAGAGAATTTATCATGCAGTGTAAATTTAATAACAGGCATTTACTATTTTATGGTGACTTTTTCAGTTGCCTCTTTTGCTATCTTGATTTATTTTTCCAGCACATTATACACTGCTCATTTCCATGGTTATGATGACCACCCTACAATCAGGCAGCAGTGCCCATGCTTTCACAATATCGGACAAAACACCGGCCTAGTTGAGCTCCCATGGTCCCGCCTACTAGATAGACCACTGCTTTGTCTTATAGTGTGCAAGCAAGACCACTGCTTATGGATAGCAGGCTTGTTGTAACCATGGAAACAAGCAGTGTATGATATGATAGAAAAATGAATGCAGCCAGAAAAGGAAACAATAGAATTATTTGTAATACATTGGGACTAGTATTGCATTTATCTACATAATAAAGGTCAGTTGCAGAAGTGAGACAACCGCTTTAAGTTCCCGGGACCCTGTCCAACTGAAGGATGAGTTCCATTAGATCTATAGCTGTTACTTTTTAGAGAGAAAATCAAATATGGGGTTATGCTGAGAAAAAATCTTATGGTAGTGAAATAGCAAAGATTTTTGTAGTATGCAATTTACTGTGTATAATCCATAAATATAGAGTTTGTTCTGCTACTTTGCCTAAATTATAAGCAAATTGGTAAAGATTCTTTCTACCTAAAGGGTAGACATATCACCTATAATGGTGCTGGACAGGATAGCTGTAGGGGCGTGTGAGGAGGCTATTATTTTTTTAATAGGTGACCTTTAACCTCTTTATTTATAATTTAAGGAAAGTAGCCCATAAGTCTATCTTTTCCAAGGTCTTGAATCTTTGAAAAGTATCTAGGATTTATATTTGAACATTGACAATGCTTGTTTCTTCCAATAGATTTGTAGTATTAATAATTATCTCTGCTCTTGAGATAAAAATGTTCTCTTTAAATACACTTGATATACTTGACTGGCCTCCTCTTTAGAGGTAAAACCGATATGTTTAATTAATGGAGGCCAAATCAAAGAGTAGAATAAGTTCTAGAAGTAAAAATTGTGTCAATAACTTTCTAGAGACATGCTTAAGTTCCTTGGGCCCAGTGCAAGTGAAGGATTTATTCCTAGAGGTAAAGACCACATCATTATCTTATTAGAGATGTGTTAATCTGGGTTGTCTCACTTTAGCAAAGAGAATTTATCATGCAGTGTAAATTTAATAACAGGCATTTACTATTTTATGGTGACTTTTCAGTTGCCTCTTTTGCTATCTTGATTTATTTTTCCAGCACATTATACACTGCTCATTTCCATGGTTATGATGACCACCCTACAATCAGGCAGCAGTGCCCATGCTTTCACAATATCGGACAAAACACCGGCCTAGTTGAGCTCCCATGGTCCCGCCTACTAGATAGACCACTGCTTTGTCTTATAGTGTGCAAGCAAGACCACTGCTTATGGATAGCAGGCTTGTTGTAACCATGGAAACAAGCAGTGTATGATATGATAGAAAAATGAATGCAGCCAGAAAAGGAAACAATAGAATTATTTGTAATACATTGGGACTAGTATTGCCTTTATCTACATAATAAAGGTCAGTTGCAGAAGTGAGACAACCGCTTTAAGTTCCCGACACCCTATCCAACTAAAGGATGAGTTCCTTTAGATCTATAGCTGTTTCTTTTTAGAGAGAAAATCAAATATGGGGTTATACTGAGAAAAATCTTATGGTAGTGATTAAGCAAAGATTTTTGTAGTATGCAATTTACTGTGTATAATCCATAAATATAGAGTTTGTTCTGCTACTTTGCCTAAATTATAAGCAAATTGGTAAATGATTCTTTCTACCTAAAGGGTAGACATATCACCTATAATGGTGCTGGACAGGATAGCTGTAGGGGCGTGTGTGGAGGCTATTATTTTTTTAATAGGTGACCTTTAACCTCTTTATTTATAATTTAAGGAAAGTAGCGCATAAGTCTATCTTTTCCAAGGTCTTGAATCCTTGAAAAGTATCTAGGATTTATATTTGAACATTGACAATGCTTGTTTCTTCCAATAGATTTGTAGTACTAATAATTATCTCTGCTCTTGATATAAAAAATGTTCTCTTTAAATACACTTGATATACTTGACTGGCCTCCTCTTTAGAGGTAAAACCGATATGTTTAATTAATGGAGGCCAAATCAAAGAGTAGAATAAGTTCAAGAAGTAAAAATTGTGTCAATAACTTTCTAGAGACATACTTAAGTTCCTTGGGCCCAGTGCAAGTGAATGATTTATTCCTAGAGGTAAAGACCACATCATTATCTTATTAGACATGTGTTAATCTGGGTTGTCTCACTTTAGCAAAGAGAATTTATCATGCAGTGTAAATTCATTAACAGGCATTTACTATTTTATGGTGACTTTTTCAGTTGCCACTTTTGCTAGCTTGATTTATTTTTCCAGCACATTATACACTGCTCATTTCCATGGTTATGATGACAACCTAACAATCAGGCAGCAGTGCCCATGCTTGCACAATATCGGACAAAACATCGGCCTAGTTGAGCTCCCATGGTCCCGCCTACTAGATAGACCACTGCTTTGTCTTATAGTGTGCAAGCAAGACCACTGCTTATGGATAGCAGGCTTGTTGTAACCATGGAAACAAGTAGCGTATGGTATGATATGATAGAAAAATGAATGCAGCCAGAAAAGGAAACAATAGAATTATTTGTAATACATTGGGACTAGTATTGCCTTTATCTAGATAATAAAGGTCAGTTGCAGAAGTGAGACAACCGCTTTAAGTCCCTGGGACCCAGACCAACTGAAGGATGAGTTCCTTTAGATCTATAGCTGTTACTTTTTAGAGAGGGAATAAAATATGGGGTTATGCTGAGAAAAATCTTATGGTAGTGATTAAGCAAAGATTTTTGTAGTATGCAATTTACTGTGTATAATCCATAAATATAGAGTTTGTTCTGCTACTTTGCCTAAATTATAAGCAAATTGGTAAAAGATTCTTTCTACCTAAAGGGTAGACATATCACCTATAATGGTGCTGGACAGGATAGCTGTAGGGCGTGTGAGGAGGCTATTATTTTTTTAATAGGTGACCTTTAACCTCTTTATTTATAATTTAAGGAAAGTAGCGCATAAGTCTATCTTTTCCAAGGTCTTGAATCCTTGAAAAGTATCTAGGATTTATATTTGAACATTGACAATGCTTGTTTCTTCCAATAGATTTGTAGTATTAATAATTATCTCTGCTCTTGAGATAAAAAATGTTCTCTTTAAATACACTTGATATACTTGACTGGCCTCCTCTTTAGAGGTAAAACCGATATGTTTAATTAATGGAGGCCAAATCAAAGAGTAGAATAAGTTCTAGAAGTAAAAATTGTGTCAATAACTTTCTAGAGACATACTTAAGTTCCTTGGGCCCAATGCAAGTGAAGGATTTATTCCTAGAGGTAAAGACCACATCATTATCTTATTAGAGATGTGTTAATCTGGAGTTGTCTCACTTTAGCAAAGAGAATTTATCATGCAGTGTAAATTTAATAACAGGCATTTACTATTTATGGTGACTTTTTCAGTTGCCACTTTTGCTAGCTTGATTTATTTTTCCAGCACATTATACACTGCTCATTTCCATGGTTATGATGACAACCTAACAATCAGGCAGCAGTGCCCATGCTTGCACAATATCGGACAAAACACCGGCCTAGTTGAGCTCCCATGGTCCCGCCTACTAGATAGACCACTGCTTTGTCTTATAGTGTGCAAGCAAGACCACTGCTTATGGATAGCAGGCTTTTTGTAACCATGGAAACAAGCAGTGTATGATATGATAGAAAAATGAATGCAGCCAGAAAAGGAAACAATAGAATTATTTGTAATACATTGGGACTAGTATTGCCTTTATCTAGATAATAAAGGTCAGTTGCAGAAGTGAGACAACCGCTTTAAGTCCCTGGGACCCAGACCAACTGAAGGATGAGTTCCTTTAGATCTATAGCTGTTACTTTTAGAGAGGGAATCAAATATGGGGTTATGCTGAGAAAAATCTTATGGTAGTGATTAAGCAAAGATTTTTGTAGTATGCAATTTACTGTGTATAATCCATAAATATAGAGTTTGTTCTGCTACTTTGCCTAAATTATAAGCAAATTGGTAAAAGATTCTTTCTACCTAAAGGGTAGACATATCACCTATAATGGTGCTGGACAGGATAGCTGTAGGGCGTGTGAGGAGGCTATTATTTTTTTAATAGGTGACCTTTAACCTCTTTATTTATAATTTAAGGAAAGTAGCGCATAAGTCTATCTTTTCCAAGGTCTTGAATCCTTGAAAAGTATCTAGGATTTATATTTGAACATTGACAATGCTTGTTTCTTCCAATAGATTTGTAGTATTAATAATTATCTCTGCTCTTGAGATAAAAAATGTTCTCTTTAAATACACTTGATATACTTGACTGGCCTCCTCTTTAGAGGTAAAACCGATATGTTTAATTAATGGAGGCCAAATCAAAGAGTAGAATAAGTTCTAGAAGTAAAAATTGTGTCAATAACTTTCTAGAGACATACTTAAGTTCCTTGGGCCCAATGCAAGTGAAGGATTTATTCCTAGAGGTAAAGACCACATCATTATCTTATTAGAGATGTGTTAATCTGGGTTGTCTCACTTTAGCAAAGAGAATTTATCATGCAGTGTAAATTTAATAACAGGCATTTACTATTTATGGTGACTTTTTCAGTTGCCACTTTTGCTAGCTTGATTTATTTTTCCAGCACATTATACACTGCTCATTTCCATGGTTATGATGACAACCTAACAATCAGGCAGCAGTGCCCATGCTTGCACAATATCGGACAAAACATCGGCCTAGTTGAGCTCCCATGGTCCCGCCTACTAGATAGACCACTGCTTTGTCTTATAGTGTGCAAGCAAGACCACTGCTTATGGATAGCAGGCTTTTTGTAACCATGGAAACAAGTAGCGTATGGTATGATATGATAGAAAAATGAATGCAGCCAGAAAAGGAAACAATAGAATTATTTGTAATACATTGGGACTAGTATTGCCTTTATCTAGATAATAAAGGTCAGTTGCAGAAGTGAGACAACCGCTTTAAGTCCCTGGGACCCAGACCAACTGAAGGATGAGTTCCTTTAGATCTATAGCTGTTACTTTTTAGAGAGGGAATAAAATATGGGGTTATGCTGAGAAAAATCTTATGGTAGTGATTAAGCAAAGATTTTTGTAGTATGCAATTTACTGTGTATAATCCATAAATATAGAGTTTGTTCTGCTACTTTGCCTAAATTATAAGCAAATAGGTAAAAGATTATTTCTACCTAAAGGGTAGACATATCACCTATAATGGTGCTGGACAGGATAGCTGTAGGGGCGTGTGAGGAGGCTATTATTTTTTTAATAGGTGACCTTTAACCTCTTTATTTATAATTTAAGGAAAGTAGCGCATAAGTCTATCTTTTCCAAGGTCTTGAATCCTTGAAAAGTATCTAGGATTTATATTTGAACATTGACAATGCTTGTTTCTTCCAATAGATTTGTAGTATTAATAATTATCTCTGCTCTTGAGATAAAAAATGTTCTCTTTAAATACACTTGATATACTTGACTGGCCTCCTCTTTAGAGGTAAAACCGATATGTTTAATTAATGGAGGCCAAATCAAAGAGTAGAATAAGTTCTAGAAGTAAAAATTGTGTCAATAACTTTCTAGAGACATACTTAAGTTCCTTGGGCCCAATGCAAGTGAAGGATTTATTCCTAGAGGTAAAGACCACATCATTATCTTATTAGAGATGTGTTAATCTGGGTTGTCTCACTTTAGCAAAGAGAATTTATCATGCAGTGTAAATTTAATAACAGGCATTTAATATTTATGGTGCCTTTTTCAGTTGCCACTTTTGCTAGCTTGATTTATTTTTCCAGCACATTATACACTGCTCATTTCCATGGTTATGATGACAACCTAACAATCAGGCAGCAGTGCCCATGCTTGCACAATATCGGACAAAACATCGGCCTAGTTGAGCTCCCATGGTCCCGCCTACTAGATAGACCACTGCTTTGTCTTATAGTGTGCAAGCAAGACCACTGCTTATGGATAGCAGGCTTTTTGTAACCATGGAAACAAGTAGTGTATGATATGATAGAAAAATGAATGCAGCCAGAAAAGGAAACAATAGAATAATTTGTAATACATTGGGACTAGTATTGCCTTTATCTAGATAATAAAGGTCAGTTGCAGAAGTGAGACAACCGCTTTAAGTCCCTGGGACCCAGACCAACTGAAGGATGAGTTCCTTTAGATCTATAGCTGTTAATTTTTAGAGAGAAAATCAAATATGGGGTTATGCTGAGAAAAATCTTATGGTAGTGAAATAGCAAAGATTTTTGTAGTATGCAATTTACTGTGTATAATCCATAAATATAGAGTTTGTTCTGCTACTTTGCCTAAATTATAAGCAAATTGGTAAAAATTCTTTCTACCTAAAGGGTAGACATACCACCTATAATGGTGCTGGACAGGATAGCTGTAGGGCGTGTGAGGAGGCTATTATTTTTTTAATAGGTGACCTTTAACCTCTTTATTTATAATTTAAGGAAAGTAGCCCATAAGTCTATATTTTCCAAGGTCTTGAATCCTTGAAAAGTATCTAGGATTTATATTTGAACATTGACAATGCTTGTTTCTTCCAATAGATTTGTAGTATTAATAATTATCTCTGCTCTTGAGATAAAAAATGTTCTCTTTAAATACACTTGATATACTTGACTGGCCTCCTCTTTAGAGGTAAAACCGATATGTTTAATTAATGGAGGCCAAATCCAAGAGTAGAATAAGTTCAAGAAGTAAAAATTGTGTCAATAACTTTCTAGAGACATACTTAAGTTCCTTGGGCCCAGTGCAAGTGAAGGATTTATTCCTAGAGGTAAAGACCACATCATTATCTTATTAGAGATGTGTTAATCTGGGTTGTCTCACTTTAGCAAAGAGAATTTATCATGCAGTGTCAATTTAATAACAGGCATTTACTATTTATGGTGACTTTTTCAGTTGCCACTTTTGCTAGCTTAATTTATTTTTCCAGCACATTATACACTGCTCATTTCCATGGTTATGATGACAACCCTACAATCAGGCAGCAGTGCCCATGCTTTCACAATATCAGACAAAACACCGGCCTAGTTGAGCTCCCATGGTCCCGCCTACTAGATAGACCACTGCTTTGTCTTATAGTGTGCAAGCAAGACCACTGCTTATGGATAGCAGGCTTTTTGTAACCATGGAAACAAGCAGTGTATGATATGATAGAAAAATGAATGCAGCCAGAAAAGGAAACAATAGAATTATTTGTAATACATTGGGACTAGTATTGCCTTTATCTACATAATAAACGTCAGATGCAGAACTGAGACAACCGCTTTAAGTTCCTGGGATCCTGTCCAACTGAAGGATGAGTTCCTTTAGATCTATAGCTGTTACTTTTTAGAGAGGGAATCAAATATGGGGTTATGCTGAGAAAAATCTTATGGTAGTGAAATAGCAAAGATTTTTTGTAGTATGCAATTTACTGTGTATAATCCATAAATATAGAGTTTGTTCTGCTACTTTGCCTAAATTATAAGCAAATAGGTAAAAGATTTTTTCTACCTAAAGGGTAGACATATCACCTATAATGGTGCTGGACAGGATAGCTGTAGGGGCGTGTGAGGAGGCTATTATTTTTTTAATAGGTGACCTTTAACCTCTTTATTTATAATTTAAGGAAAGTAGCCCATAAGTCTATAATTTCCAAGGTCTTGAATCCTTGACAAGTATCTAGGATTTATATTTGAACATTGACAATGCTTGTTTCTTCCAATAGATTTGTAGTATTAATAATTATCTCTGCTCTTGAGATAAAAAATGTTCTCTTTAAATACACTTGATATACTTGACTGGCCTCCTCTTTAGAGGTAAAACCGATATGTTTAATTAATGGAGGCCAAATCAAAGAGTAGAATAAGTTCTAGAAGTAAAAATTGTGTCAATAACTTTCTAGAGACATACTTAAGTTCCTTGGGCCCAATGCAAGTGAAGGATTTATTCCTAGAGGTAAAGACCACATCATTATCTTATTAGAGATGTGTTAATCTGGGTTGTCTCACTTTAGCAAAGAGAATTTATCATGCAGTGTAAATTTAATAACAGGCATTTAATATTTATGGTGCCTTTTTCAGTTGCCACTTTTGCTAGCTTGATTTATTTTTCCAGCACATTATACACTGCTCATTTCCATGGTTATGATGACAACCTAACAATCAGGCAGCAGTGCCCATGCTTGCACAATATCGGACAAAACACCGGCCTAGTTGAGCTCCCATGGTCCCGCCTACTAGATAGACCACTGCTTTGTCTTATAGTGTGCAAGCAAGACCACTGCTTATGGATAGCAGGCTTTTGTAACCATGGAAACAAGTAGCGATGGTATGATATGATAGAAAAATGAATGCAGCCAGAAAAGGAAACAATAGAATTATTTGTAATACATTGGGACTAGTATTGCCTTTATCTAGATAATAAAGGTCAGTTGCAGAAGTGAGACAACCGCTTTAAGTTCCTGGGACCCTGTCCAACTGAAGGATGAGTTCCTTTAGATCTATAGCTGTTACTTTTTAGAGAGGGAATCAAATATGGGGTTATGCTGAGAAAAATCTTATGGTAGTGAAATAGCAAAGATTTTTGTAGTATGCAATTTACTGTGTATAATCCATAAATATAGAGTTTGTTCTGCTACTTTGCCTAAATTATAAGCAAATAGGTAAAAGATTATTTCTACCTAAAGGGTAGACATATCACCTATAATGGTGCTGGACAGGATAGCTGTAGGGCGTGTGAGGAGGCTATTATTTTTTTAATAGGTGACCTTTAACCTCTTTATTTATAATTTAAGGAAAGTAGCGCATAAGTCTATCTTTTCCAAGGTCTTGAATCCTTGAAAAGTATCTAGGATTTATATTTGAACATTGACAATGCTTGTTTCTTCCAATAGATTTGTAGTATTAATAATTATCTCTGCTCTTGAGATAAAAAATGTTCTCTTTAAATACACTTGATATACTTGACTGGCCTCCTCTTTAGAGGTAAAACCGATATGTTTAATTAATGGAGGCCAAATCAAAGAGTAGAATAAGTTCTAGAAGTAAAAATTGTGTCAATAACTTTCTAGAGACATACTTAAGTTCCTTGGGCCCAATGCAAGTGAAGGATTTATTCCTAGAGGTAAAGACCACATCATTATCTTATTAGAGATGTGTTAATCTGGGTTGTCTCACTTTAGCAAAGAGAATTTATCATGCAGTGTAAATTTAATAACAGGCATTTAATATTTATGGTGCCTTTTTCAGTTGCCACTTTTGCTAGCTTGATTTATTTTTCCAGCACATTATACACTGCTCATTTCCATGGTTATGATGACAACCTAACAATCAGGCAGCAGTGCCCATGCTTGCACAATATCGGACAAAACACCGGCCTAGTTGAGCTCCCATGGTCCCGCCTACTAGATAGACCACTGCTTTGTCTTATAGTGTGCAAGCAAGACCACTGCTTATGGATAGCAGGCTTTTGTAACCATGGAAACAAGCAGTGTATGATATGATAGAAAAATGAATGCAGCCAGAAAAGGAAACAATAGAATTATTTGTAATACATTGGGACTAGTATTGCCTTTATCTAGATAATAAAGGTCAGTTGCAGAAGTGAGACAACCGCTTTAAGTCCCTGGGACCCAGACCAACTGAAGGATGAGTTCCTTTAGATCTATAGCTGTTACTTTTTAGAGAGGAAATCAAATATGGGGTTATGCTGAGAAAAATCTTATGGTAGTGATTAAGCAAAGATTTTTGTAGTATGCAATTTACTGTGTATAATCCATAAATATAGAGTTTGTTCTGCTACTTTGCCTAAATTATAAGCAAATTGGTAAAAGATTATTTCTACCTAAAGGGTAGACATACCACCTATAATGGTGCTGGACAGGATAGCTGTAGGGGCGTGTGAGGAGGCTATTATTTTTTTAATAGGTGACCTTTAACCTCTTTATTTATAATTTAAGGAAAGTAGCGCATAAGTCTATCTTTTCCAAGGTCTTGAATCCTTGAAAAGTATCTAGGATTTATATTTGAACATTGACAATGCTTGTTTCTTCCAATAGATTTGTAGTATTAATAATTATCTCTGCTCTTGAGATAAAAAATGTTCTCTTTAAATACACTTGATATACTTGACTGGCCTCCTCTTTAGAGGTAAAACCGATATGTTTAATTAATGGAGGCCAAATCCAAGAGTAGAATAAGTTCTAGAAGTAAAAATTGTGTCAATAACTTTCTAGAGACATACTTAAGTTCCTTGGGCCCAATGCAAGTGAAGGATTTATTCCTAGAGGTAAAGACCACATCATTATCTTATTAGAGATGTGTTAATCTGGGTTGTCTCACTTTAGCAAAGAGAATTTATCATGCAGTGTAAATTTAATAACAGGCATTTACTATTTATGGTGACTTTTTCAGTTGCCACTTTTGCTAGCTTAATTTATTTTTCCAGCACATTATACACTGCTCATTTCCATGGTTATGATGACAACCCTACAATCAGGCAGCAGTGCCCATGCTTTCACAATATCAGACAAAACACCGGCCTAGTTGAGCTCCCATGGTCCCGCCTACTAGATAGACCACTGCTTTGTCTTATAGTGTGCAAGCAAGACCACTGCTTATGGATAGCAGGCTTTTTGTAACCATGGAAACAAGCAGTGTATGATATGATAGAAAAATGAATGCAGCCAGAAAAGGAAACAATAGAATTATTTGTAATACATTGGGACTAGTATTGCCTTTATCTACATAATAAACGTCAGATGCAGAACTGAGACAACCGCTTTAAGTTCCTGGGATCCTGTCCAACTGAAGGATGAGTTCCTTTAGATCTATAGCTGTTACTTTTAGAGAGGGAATCAAATATGGGGTTATGCTGAGAAAAATCTTATGGTAGTGAAATAGCAAAGATTTTTGTAGTATGCAATTTACTGTGTATAATCCATAAATATAGAGTTTGTTCTGCTACTTTGCCTAAATTATAAGCAAATAGGTAAAAGATTTTTCTACCTAAAGGGTAGACATATCACCTATAATGGTGCTGGACAGGATAGCTGTAGGGGCGTGTGAGGAGGCTATTATTTTTTTTAATAGGTGACCTTTAACCTCTTTATTTATAATTTAAGGAAAGTAGCCCATAAGTCTATAATTTCCAAGGTCTTGAATCCTTGACAAGTATCTAGAATTTATATTTGAACATTGACAATGCTTGTTTCTTCCAATAGATTTGTAGTATTAATAATTATCTCTGCTCTTGAGATAAAAAATGTTCTCTTTAAATACACTTGATATACTTGACTGGCCTCCTCTTTAGAGGTAAAACCGATATGTTTAATTAATGGAGGCCAAATCAAAGAGTAGAATAAGTTCTAGAAGTAAAAATTGTGTCAATAACTTTCTAGAGACATACTTAAGTTCCTTGGGCCCAATGCAAGTGAAGGATTTATTCCTAGAGGTAAAGACCACATCATTATCTTATTAGAGATGTGTTAATCTGGGTTGTCTCACTTTAGCAAAGAGAATTTATCATGCAGTGTAAATTTAATAACAGGCATTTAATATTTATGGTGCCTTTTTCAGTTGCCACTTTTGCTAGCTTGATTTATTTTTCCAGCACATTATACACTGCTCATTTCCATGGTTATGATGACAACCTAACAATCAGGCAGCAGTGCCCATGCTTGCACAATATCGGACAAAACATCGGCCTAGTTGAGCTCCCATGGTCCCGCCTACTAGATAGACCACTGCTTTGTCTTATAGTGTGCAAGCAAGACCACTGCTTATGGATAGCAGGCTTTTTGTAACCATGGAAACAAGTAGTGTATGATATGATAGAAAAATGAATGCAGCCAGAAAAGGAAACAATAGAATTATTTGTAATACATTGGGACTAGTATTGCCTTTATCTACATAATAAAGGTCAGTTGCAGAAGTGAGACAACCGCTTTAAGTCCCTGGGACCCAGACCAACTGAAGGATGAGTTCCTTTAGATCTATAGCTGTTACTTATTAGAGAGGGAATAAAATATGGGGTTATGCTGAGAAAAATCTTATGGTAGTGGAATAGCAAAGATTTTTGTAGTATGCGATTTATTGTGTATAATCCATAAATATAGAGTTTGTTCTGCTAATTTGCCTAAATTATAAGCAAATAGGTAAAAGATTATTTCTACCTAAAGGGTAGACATATCACCTATAATGGTGCTGGACAGGATAGCTGTAGGGGCGTGTGAGGAGGCTATTATTTTTTTTAATAGGTGACCTTTAACCTCTTTATTTATAATTTAAGGAAAGTAGCGCATAAGTCTATCTTTTCCAAGGTCTTGAATCCTTGAAAAGTATCTAGGATTTATATTTGAACATTGACAATGCTTGTTTTTTCCAATAGATTTGTAGTATTAATAATTATCTCTGCTCTTGAGATAAAAAATGTTCTCTTTAAATACACTTGATATACTTGACTGGCCTCCTCTTTAGAGGTAAAACCGATATGTTTAATTAATGGAGGCCAAATCAAAGAGTAGAATAAGTTCTAGAAGTAAAAATTGTGTCAATAACTTTCTAGAGACATACTTAAGTTCCTTGGGCCCAGTGCAAGTGAAGGATTTATTCCTAGAGGTAATGACCACTATCATTATCTTATTAGAGATGTGTTAATCTGGGTTGTCTCACTTTAGCAAAGAGAATTTATCATGCAGTGTAAATTTAATAACAGGCATTTACTATTTATGGTGACTTTTTCAGTTGCCACTTTTGCTAACTTAATTTATTTTTCCAGCACATTATACACTGCTCATTTCCATGGTTATGATGACAACCCTACAATCAGGCAGCAGTGCCCATGCTTTCACAATATCAGACAAAACACCGGCCTAGTTGAGCTCCCATGGTCCCGCCTACTAGATAGACCACTGCTTTGTCTTATAGTGTGCAAGCAAGACCACTGCTTATGGATAGCAGGCTTTTTGTAACCATGGAAACAAGCAGTGTATGATATGATAGAAAAATGAATGCAGCCAGAAAAGGAAACAATAGAATTATTTGTAATACATTGGGACTAGTATTGCCTTTATCTACATAATAAACGTCAGATGCAGAACTGAGACAACCGCTTTAAGTTCCTGGGATCCTGTCCAACTGAAGGATGAGTTCCTTTAGATCTATAGCTGTTACTTTTAGAGAGAGAATCAAATATGGGGTTATGCTGAGAAAAATCTTATGGTAGTGAAATAGCAAAGATTTTTGTAGTATGCAATTTACTGTGTATAATCCATAAATATAGAGTTTGTTCTGCTACTTTGCCTAAATTATAAGCAAATAGGTAAAAGATTATTTCTACCTAAAGGGTAGACATATCACCTATAATGGTGCTGGACAGGATAGCTGTAGGGGCGTGTGAGGAGGCTATTATTTTTTTTAATAGGTGACCTTTAACCTCTTTATTTATAATTTAAGGAAAGTAGCCCATAAGTCTATAATTTCCAAGGTCTTGAATCCTTGACAAGTATCTAGAATTTATATTTGAACATTGACAATGCTTGTTTCTTCCAATAGATTTGTAGTATTAATAATTATCTCTGCTCTTGAGATAAAAAATGTTCTCTTTAAATACACTTGATATACTTGACTGGCCTCCTCTTTAGAGGTAAAACCGATATGATTAATTAATGGAGGCCAAATCAAAGAGTAGAATAAGTTCTAGAAGTAAAAATTGTGTCAATAACTTTCTAGAGACATACTTAAGTTCCTTGGGCCCAATGCAAGTGGAGGATTTATTCCTAGAGGTAAAGACCACATCATTATCTTATTAGAGATGTGTTAATCTGGGTTGTCTCACTTTAGCAAAGAGAATTTATCATGCAGTGTAAATTTAATAACAGGCATTTAATATTTATGGTGCCTTTTTCAGTTGCCACTTTTGCTAGCTTGATTTATTTTTCCAGCACATTATACACTGCTCATTTCCATGGTTATGATGACAACCTAACAATCAGGCAGCAGTGCCCATGCTTGCACAATATCGGACAAAACACCGGCCTAGTTGAGCTCCCATGGTCCCGCCTACTAGATAGACAACTGCTTTGTCTTATAGTGTGCAAGCAAGACCACTGCTTATGGATAGCAGGCTTTTTGTAACCATGGAAACAAGTAGCGTATGGTATGATATGATAGAAAAATGAATGCAGCCAGAAAAGGAAACAATAGAATTATTTGTAATACATTGGGACTAGTATTGCCTTTATCTACATAATAAACGTCAGATGCAGAACTGAGACAACCGCTTTAAGTTCCTGGGATCCTGTCCAACTGAAGGATGAGTTCCTTTAGATCTATAGCTGTTACTTTTTAGAGAGGGAATAAAATATGGGGTTATGCTGAGAAAAATCTTATATTAGTGAAATAGCAAAGATTTTTGTAGTATGCAATTTACTGTGTATAATCCATAAATATAGAGTTTGTTCTGCTACTTTGCCTAAATTATAAGCAAATAGGTAAAAGATTATTTCTACCTAAAGGGTAGACATATCACCTATAATGGTGCTGGACAGGATAGCTGTAGGGCGTGTGAGGAGGCTATTATCTTTTTAATAGGTGACCTTTAACCTCTTTATTTATAATTTAAGGAAAGTAGCGCACAAGTCTATCTTTTCCAAGGTCTTGAATCCTTGAAAAGTATCTTGGATTTATATTTGAACATTGACAATGCTTGTTTCTTCCAATAGATTTGTAGTATTAATAATTATCTTTGCTCTTGAGATAAAAATGTTCTCTTTAAATACACTTGATATACTTGACTGGCCTCCTCTTTAGAGGTAAAACCGATATGTTTAATTAATGGAGGCCAAATCAAAGAGTAGAATAAGTTCTAGAAGTAAAAATTGTGTCAATAACTTTCTAGAGACATACTTAAGTTCCTTGGGCCCAATGCAAGTGAAGGATTTATTCCTAGAGGTAAAGACCACATCATTATCTTATTAGAGATGTGTTAATCTGGGTTGTCTCACTTTAGCAAAGAGAATTTATCATGCAGTGTAAATTTAATAACAGGCATTTACTATTTATGGTGACCTTTTCAGTTGCCACTTTTGCTAACTTGATTTATTTTTCCAGCACATTATACACTGCTCATTTCCATGGTTATGATGACAACCTAACAATCAGGCAGCAGTGCCCATGCTTGCACTGTGTCGGACAAAACACCGGCCTAGTTGAGCTCCCATGGTCCCGCCTACTAGATAGACCACTGCTTTGTCTTATAGTGTGCAAGCAAGACCACTGCTTATGGATAGCAGGCTTTTTGTAACCATGGAAACAAGCAGCTAGTATGATATGATAGAAAAATGAATGCAGCCAGAAAAGGAAACAATAGAATTATTTGTAATACATTGGGACTAGTATTGCCTTTATCTAGATAATAAAGGTCAGTTGCAGAAGTGAGACAACCGCTTTAAGTCCCTGGGACCCAGACCAACTGAAGGATGAGTTCCTTTAGATCTATAGCTGTTACTTTTTAGAGAGGGAATAAAATATGGGGTTATGCTGAGAAAAATCTTATGGTAGTGATTAAGCAAAGATTTTTGTAGTATGCAATTTACTGTGTATAATCCATAAATATAGAGTTTGTTCTGCTACTTTGCCTAAATTATAAGCAAATAGGTAAAAGATTATTTCTACCTAAAGGGTAGACATATCACCTATAATGGTGCTGGACAGGATAGCTGTAGGGGCGTGTGAGGAGGCTATTATCTTTTTTAATAGGTGACCTTTAACGTCTTTATTTATAATTTAAGGAAAGTAGCGCACAAGTCTATCTTTTCCAAGGTCTTGAATCCTTGAAAAGTATCTAGGATTTATATTTGAACATTGACAATGCTTGTTTCTTCCAATAGATTTGTAGTATTAATAATTATCTCTGCTCTTGAGATAAAAAATGTTCTCTTTAAATACACTTGATATACTTGACTGGCCTCCTCTTTAGAGGTAAAACCGATATGTTTAATTAATGGAGGCCAAATCAAAGAGTAGAATAAGTTCTAGAAGTAAAAATTGTGTCAATAACTTTCTAGAGACATACTTAAGTTCCTTGGGCCCAATGCAAGTGAAGGATTTATTCCTAGAGGTAATGACCACATCATTATCTTATTAGAGATGTGTTAATCTGGGTTGTCTCACTTTAGCAAAGAGAATTTATCATGCAGTGTAAATTTAATAACAGGCATTTAATATTTATGGTGCCTTTTTCAGTTGCCACTTTTGCTAGCTTGATTTATTTTTCCAGCACATTATACACTGCTCATTTCCATGGTTATGATGACAACCTAACAATCAGGCAGCAGTGCACATGCTTGCACAATATCGGACAAAACACCGGCCTAGTTGAGCTCCCATGGTCCCGCCTACTAGATAGACCACTGCTTTGTCTTATAGTGTGCAAGCAAGACCACTGCTTATGGATAGCAGGCTTTTTGTAACCATGGAAACAAGTAGCGTATGGTATGATATGATAGAAAAATGAATGCAGCCAGAAAAGGAAACAATAGAATTATTTGTAATACATTGGGACTAGTATTGCCTTTATCTAGATAATAAAGGTCAGTTGCAGAAGTGAGACAACCGCTTTAAGTCCCTGGGACCCAGACCAACTGAAGGATGAGTTCCTTTAGATCTATAGCTGTTACTTTTTAGAGAGGGAATAAAATATGGGGTTATGCTGAGAAAAATCTTATGGTAGTGATTAAGCAAAGATTTTTGTAGTATGCAATTTACTGTGTATAATCCATAAATATAGAGTTTGTTCTGCTACTTTGCCTAAATTATAAGCAAATAGGTAAAAGATTATTTCTACCTAAAGGGTAGACATATCACCTATAATGGTGCTGGACAGGATAGCTGTAGGGGCGTGTGAGGAGGCTATTATTTTTTTAATAGGTGACCTTTAACCTCTTTATTTATAATTTAAGGAAAGTAGCGCATAAGTCTATCTTATCCAAGGTCTTGAATCCTTGAAAAGTATCTAGGATTTATATTTGAACATTGACAATGCTTGTTTCTTCCAATAGATTTGTAGTATTAATAATTATCTCTGCTCTTGAGATAAAAAATGTTCTCTTTAAATACACTTGATATACTTGACTGGCCTCCTCTTTAGAGGTAAAACCGATATGTTTAATTAATGGAGGCCAAATCAAAGAGTAGAATAAGTTCTAGAAGTAAAAATTGTGTCAATAACTTTCTAGAGACATACTTAAGTTCCTTGGGCCCAATGCAAGTGAAGGATTTATTCCTAGAGGTAAAGACCACATCATTATCTTATTAGAGATGTGTTAATCTGGGTTGTCTCACTTTAGCAAAGAGAATTTATCATGCAGTGTAAATTTAATAACAGGCATTTAATATTTATGGTGCCTTTTTCAGTTGCCACTTTTGCTAGCTTGATTTATTTTTCCAGCACATTATACACTGCTCATTTCCATGGTTATGATGACAACCTAACAATCAGGCAGCAGTGCCCATGCTTGCACAATATCGGACAAAACATCGGCCTAGTTGAGCTCCCATGGTCCCGCCTACTAGATAGACCACTGCTTTGTCTTATAGTGTGCAAGCAAGACCACTGCTTATGGATAGCAGGCTTTTTGTAACCATGGAAACAAGTAGTGTATGATATGATAGAAAAATGAATGCAGCCAGAAAAGGAAACAATAGAATAATTTGTAATACATTGGGACTAGTATTGCCTTTATCTAGATAATAAAGGTCAGTTGCAGAAGTGAGACAACCGCTTTAAGTCCCTGGGACCCAGACCAACTGAAGGATGAGTTCCTTTAGATCTATAGCTGTTAATTTTTAGAGAGAAAATCAAATATGGGGTTATGCTGAGAAAAATCTTATGGTAGTGAAATAGCAAAGATTTTTGTAGTATGCAATTTACTGTGTATAATCCATAAATATAGAGTTTGTTCTGCTACTTTGCCTAAATTATAAGCAAATTGGTAAAAAATTATTTCTACCTAAAGGGTAGACATACCACCTATAATGGTGCTGGACAGGATAGCTGTAGGGGCGTGTGAGGAGGCTATTATTTTTTTTAATAGGTGACCTTTAACCTCTTTATTTATAATTTAAGGAAAGTAGCCCATAAGTCTATATTTTCCAAGGTCTTGAATCCTTGAAAAGTATCTAGGATTTATATTTGAACATTGACAATGCTTGTTTCTTCCAATAGATTTGTAGTATTAATAATTATCTCTGCTCTTGAGATAAAAATGTTCTCTTTAAATACACTTGATATACTTGACTGGCCTCCTCTTTAGAAGTAAAACCGATATGTTTAATTAATGGAGGCCAAATCAAAGAGTAGAATAAGTTCTAGAAGTAAAAATTGTGTCAATAACTTTCTAGAGACATACTTAAGTTCCTTGGGCCCAATGCAAGTGAAGGATTTATTCCTAGAGGTAAAGACCACATCATTATCTTATTAGAGATGTGTTAATCTGGGTTGTCTCACTTTAGCAAAGAGAATTTATCATGCAGTGTACAATTTAATAACAGGCATTTAATATATATGGTGCCTTTTTCAGTTGCCACTTTTGCTAGCTTGATTTATTTTTCCAGCACATTATACACTGCTCATTTCCATGGTTATGATGACAACCTAACAATCAGGCAGCAGTGCCCATGCTTGCACAATATCGGACAAAACATCGGCCTAGTTGAGCTCCCATGGTCCCGCCTACTAGATAGACCACTGCTTTGTCTTATAGTGTGCAAGCAAGACCACTGCTTATGGATAGCAGGCTTTTTGTAACCATGGAAACAAGTAGTGTATGATATGATAGAAAAATGAATGCAGCCAGAAAAGGAAACAATAGAATAATTTGTAATACATTGGGACTAGTATTGCCTTTATCTAGATAATAAAGGTCAGTTGCAGAAGTGAGACAACCGCTTTAAATCCCTGGGACCCAGACCAACTGAAGGATGAGTTCCTTTAGATCTATAGCTGTTAATTTTTTGAGAGAAAATCAAATATGGGGTTATGCTGAGAAAAATCTTATGGTAGTGAAATAGCAAATATTTTTGTAGTATGCAATTTACTGTGTATAATCCATAAATATAGAGTTTGTTCTGCTACTTTGCCTAAATTATAAGCAAATTGGTAAAAAATTATTTCTACCTAAAGGGTAGACATTCCACCTATAATGGTGCTGGACAGGATAGCTGTAGGGGCGTGTGAGGAGGCTATTATTTTTTTTAATAGGTGACCTTTAACCTCTTTATTTATAATTTAAGGAAAGTAGCCCATAAGTCTATATTTTCCAAGGTCTTGAATCCTTGAAAAGTATCTAGGATTTATATTTGAACATTGACAATGCTTGTTTCTTCCAATAGATTTGTAGTATTAATAATTATCTCTGCTCTTGAGATAAAAAATGTTCTCTTTAAATACACTTGATATACTTGACTGGCCTCCTCTTTAGAGTTAAAACCGATATGTTTAATTAATGGAGGCCAAATCCAAGAGTAGAATAAGTTCAAGAAGTAAAAATTGTGTCAATAACTTTCTAGAGACATACTTAAGTTCCTTGGGCCCAGTGCAAGTGAAGGATTTATTCCTAGAGGTAAAGACCACTATCATTATCTTATTAGAGATGTGTTAATCTGGGATGTCTCACTTTAGCAAAGAGAATTTATCATGCAGTGTCAATTTAATAACAGGCATTTACTATTTATGGTGACTTTTCAGTTGCCACTTTTGCTAGCTTGATTTATTTTTCCAGCACATTATACACTGCTCATTTCCATGGTTATGATGACAACCCTACAATCAGGCAGCAGTGCCCATGCTTTCACAATATCAGACAAAACACCGGCCTAGTTGAGCTCCCATGGTCCCGCCTACTAGATAGACCACTGCTTTGTCTTATAGTGTGCAAGCAAGACCACTGCTTATGGATAGCAGGCTTTTTGTAACCATGGAAACAAGTAGTGTATGATATGATAGAAAAATGAATGCAGCCAGAAAAGGAAACAATAGAATAATTTGTAATACATTGGGACTAGTATTGCCTTTATCTAGATAATAAAGGTCAGTTGCAGAAGTGAGACAACCGCTTTAAGTCCCTGGGACCCAGACCAACTGAAGGATGAGTTCCTTTAGATCTATAGCTGTTAATTTTTAGAGAGAAAATCAAATATGGGGTTATGCTGAGAAAAATCTTATGGTAGTGAAATAGCAAAGATTTTTGTAGTATGCAATTTACTGTGTATAATCCATAAATATAGAGTTTGTTCTGCTACTTTGCCTAAATTATAAGCAAATTGGTAAAAATTCTTTCTACCTAAAGGGTAGACATACCACCTATAATGGTGCTGGACAGGATAGCTGTAGGGGCGTGTGAGGAGGCTATTATTTTTTTAATAGGTGACCTTTAACCTCTTTATTTATAATTTAAGGAAAGTAGCCCATAAGTCTATATTTTCCAAGGTCTTGAATCCTTGAAAAGTATCTAGGATTTATATTTGAACATTGACAATGCTTGTTTCTTCCAATAGATTTGTAGTATTAATAATTATCTCTGCTCTTGAGATAAAAAATGTTCTCTTTAAATACACTTGATATACTTGACTGGCCTCCTCTTTAGAAGTAAAACCGATATGTTTAATTAATGGAGGCCAAATCAAAGAGTAGAATAAGTTCTAGAAGTAAAAATTGTGTCAATAACTTTCTAGAGACATACTTAAGTTCCTTGGGCCCAATGCAAGTGAAGGATTTATTCCTAGAGGTAAAGACCACTATCATTATCTTATTAGAGATGTGTTAATCTGGGTTGTCTCACTTTAGCAAAGAGAATTTATCATGCAGTGTAAATTTAATAACAGGCATTTAATATATATGGTGCCTTTTTCAGTTGCCACTTTTGCTAGCTTGATTTATTTTTCCAGCACATTATACACTGCTCATTTCCATGGTTATGATGACAACCTAACAATCAGGCAGCAGTGCCCATGCTTGCACAATATCGGACAAAACATCGGCCTAGTTGAGCTCCCATGGTCCCGCTACTAGATAGACCACTGCTTTGTCTTATAGTGTGCAAGCAAGACCACTGCTTATGGATAGCAGGCTTTTTGTAACCATGGAAACAAGTAGTGTATGATATGATAGAAAAATGAATGCAGCCAGAAAAGGAAACAATAGAATAATTTGTAATACATTGGGACTAGTATTGCCTTTATCTAGATAATAAAGGTCAGTTGCAGAAGTGAGACAACCGCTTTAAATCCCTGGGACCCAGACCAACTGAAGGATGAGTTCCTTTAGATCTATAGCTGTTAATTTTTAGAGAGAAAATCAAATATGGGGTTATGCTGAGAAAAATCTTATGGTAGTGAAATAGCAAAGATTTTTGTAGTATGCAATTTACTGTGTATAATCCATAAATATAGAGTTTGTTCTGCTACTTTGCCTAAATTATAAGCAAATTGGTAAAAATTCTTTCTACCTAAAGGGTAGACATACCACCTATAATGGTGCTGGACAGGATAGCTGTAGGGGCGTGTGAGGAGGCTATTATTTTTTTAATAGGTGACCTTTAACCTCTTTATTTATAATTTAAGGAAAGTAGCCCATAAGTCTATATTTTCCAAGGTCTTGAATCCTTGAAAAGTATCTAGGATTTATATTTGAACATTGACAATGCTTGTTTCTTCCAATAGATTTGTAGTATTAATAATTATCTCTGCTCTTGAGATAAAAAATGTTCTCTTTAAATACACTTGATATACTTGACTGGCCTCCTCTTTAGAAGTAAAACCGATATGTTTAATTAATGGAGGCCAAATCAAAGAGTAGAATAAGTTCTAGAAGTAAAAATTGTGTCAATAACTTTCTAGAGACATACTTAAGTTCCTTGGGCCCAATGCAAGTGAAGGATTTATTCCTAGAGGTAAAGACCACTATCATTATCTTATTAGAGATGTGTTAATCTGGGTTGTCTCACTTTAGCAAAGAGAATTTATCATGCAGTGTACAATTTAATAACAGGCATTTAATATATATGGTGCCTTTTTCAGTTGCCACTTTTGCTAGCTTGATTTATTTTTCCAGCACATTATACACTGCTCATTTCCATGGTTATGATGACAACCTAACAATCAGGCAGCAGTGCCCATGCTTGCACAATATCGGACAAAACATCGGCCTAGTTGAGCTCCCATGGTCCCGCCTACTAGATAGACCACTGCTTTGTCTTATAGTGTGCAAGCAAGACCACTGCTTATGGATAGCAGGCTTTTTGTAACCATGGAAACAAGTAGTGTATGATATGATAGAAAAATGAATGCAGCCAGAAAAGGAAACAATAGAATAATTTGTAATACATTGGGACTAGTATTGCCTTTATCTAGATAATAAAGGTCAGTTGCAGAAGTGAGACAACCGCTTTAAATCCCTGGGACCCAGACCAACTGAAGGATGAGTTCCTTTAGATCTATAGCTGTTAATTTTTGAGAGAAAATCAAATATGGGGTTATGCTGAGAAAAATCTTATGGTAGTGAAATAGCAAAGATTTTTGTAGTATGCAATTTACTGTGTATAATCCATAAATATAGAGTTTGTTCTGCTACTTTGCCTAAATTATAAGCAAATTGGTAAAAAATTCTTTCTACCTAAAGGGTAGACATTCCACCTATAATGGTGCTGGACAGGATAGCTGTAGGGGCGTGTGAGGAGGCTATTATTTTTTTAATAGGTGACCTTTAACCTCTTTATTTATAATTTAAGGAAAGTAGCCCATAAGTCTATATTTTCCAAGGTCTTGAATCCTTGAAAAGTATCTAGGATTTATATTTGAACATTGACAATGCTTGTTTCTTCCAATAGATTTGTAGTATTAATAATTATCTCTGCTCTTGAGATAAAAAATGTTCTCTTTAAATACACTTGATATACTTGACTGGCCTCCTCTTTAGAGGTAAAACCGATATGTTTAATTAATGGAGGCCAAATCCAAGAGTAGAATAAGTTCAAGAAGTAAAAATTGTGTCAATAACTTTCTAGAGACATACTTAAGTTCCTTGGGCCCAGTGCAAGTGAAGGATTTATTCCTAGAGGTAAAGACCACTATCATTATCTTATTAGAGATGTGTTAATCTGGGTTGTCTCACTTTAGCAAAGAGAATTTATCATGCAGTGTCAATTTAATAACAGGCATTTACTATTTATGGTGACTTTTCAGTTGCCACTTTTGCTAGCTTGATTTATTTTTCCAGCACATTATACACTGCTCATTTCCATGGTTATGATGACAACCCTACAATCAGGCAGCAGTGCCCATGCTTTCACAATATCAGACAAAACACCGGCCTAGTTGAGCTCCCATGGTCCCGCCTACTAGATAGACCACTGCTTTGTCTTATAGTGTGCAAGCAAGACCACTGCTTATGGATAGCAGGCTTTTTGTAACCATGGAAACAAGTAGTGTATGATATGATAGAAAAATGAATGCAGCCAGAAAAGGAAACAATAGAATAATTTGTAATACATTGGGACTAGTATTGCCTTTATCTAGATAATAAAGGTCAGTTGCAGAAGTGAGACAACCGCTTTAAGTCCCTGGGACCCAGACCAACTGAAGGATGAGTTCCTTTAGATCTATAGCTGTTAATTTTTAGAGAGAAAATCAAATATGGGGTTATGCTGAGAAAAATCTTATGGTAGTGAAATAGCAAAGATTTTTGTAGTATGCAATTTACTGTGTATAATCCATAAATATAGAGTTTGTTCTGCTACTTTGCCTAAATTATAAGCAAATTGGTAAAAATTCTTTCTACCTAAAGGGTAGACATACCACCTATAATGGTGCTGGACAGGATAGCTGTAGGGCGTGTGAGGAGGCTATTATTTTTTTAATAGGTGACCTTTAACCTCTTTATTTATAATTTAAGGAAAGTAGCCCATAAGTCTATATTTTCCAAGGTCTTGAATCCTTGAAAAGTATCTAGGATTTATATTTGAACATTGACAATGCTTGTTTCTTCCAATAGATTTGTAGTATTAATAATTATCTCTGCTCTTGAGATAAAAATGTTCTCTTTAAATACACTTGATATACTTGACTGGCCTCCTCTTTAGAAGTAAAACCGATATGTTTAATTAATGGAGGCCAAATCAAAGAGTAGAATAAGTTCTAGAAGTAAAAATTGTGTCAATAACTTTCTAGAGACATACTTAAGTTCCTTGGGCCCAATGCAAGTGAAGGATTTATTCCTAGAGGTAAAGACCACTATCATTATCTTATTAGAGATGTGTTAATCTGGGTTGTCTCACTTTAGCAAAGAGAATTTATCATGCAGTGTAAATTTAATAACAGGCATTTAATATATATGGTGCCTTTTTCAGTTGCCACTTTTGCTAGCTTGATTTATTTTTCCAGCACATTATACACTGCTCATTTCCATGGTTATGATGACAACCTAACAATCAGGCAGCAGTGCCCATGCTTGCACAATATCGGACAAAACATCGGCCTAGTTGAGCTCCCATGGTCCCGCTACTAGATAGACCACTGCTTTGTCTTATAGTGTGCAAGCAAGACCACTGCTTATGGATAGCAGGCTTTTTGTAACCATGGAAACAAGTAGTGTATGATATGATAGAAAAATGAATGCAGCCAGAAAAGGAAACAATAGAATAATTTGTAATACATTGGGACTAGTATTGCCTTTATCTAGATAATAAAGGTCAGTTGCAGAAGTGAGACAACCGCTTTAAATCCCTGGGACCCAGACCAACTGAAGGATGAGTTCCTTTAGATCTATAGCTGTTAATTTTTTAGAGAGAAAATCAAATATGGGGTTATGCTGAGAAAAATCTTATGGTAGTGAAATAGCAAAGATTTTTGTAGTATGCAATTTACTGTGTATAATCCATAAATATAGAGTTTGTTCTGCTACTTTGCCTAAATTATAAGCAAATTGGTAAAAAATTCTTTCTACCTAAAGGGTAGACATACCACCTATAATGGTGCTGGACAGGATAGCTGTAGGGGCGTGTGAGGAGGCTATTATTTTTTTTAATAGGTGACCTTTAACCTCTTTATTTATAATTTAAGGAAAGTAGCCCATAAGTCTATATTTTCCAAGGTCTTGAATCCTTGAAAAGTATCTAGGATTTATATTTGAACATTGACAATGCTTGTTTCTTCCAATAGATTTGTAGTATTAATAATTATCTCTGCTCTTGAGATAAAAAATGTTCTCTTTAAATACACTTGATATACTTGACTGGCCTCCTCTTTAGAGGTAAAACCGATATGTTTAATTAATGGAGGCCAAATCCAAGAGTAGAATAAGTTCAAGAAGTAAAAATTGTGTCAATAACTTTCTAGAGACATACTTAAGTTCCTTGGGCCCAGTGCAAGTGAAGGATTTATTCCTAGAGGTAAAGACCACTATCATTATCTTATTAGAGATGTGTTAATCTGGGTTGTCTCACTTTAGCAAAGAGAATTTATCATGCAGTGTCAATTTAATAACAGGCATTTACTATTTATGGTGACTTTTCAGTTGCCACTTTTGCTAGCTTGATTTATTTTCCAGCACATTATACACTGCTCATTTCCATGGTTATGATGACAACCCTACAATCAGGCAGCAGTGCCCATGCTTTCACAATATCAGACAAAACACCGGCCTAGTTGAGCTCCCATGGTCCCGCCTACTAGATAGACCACTGCTTTGTCTTATAGTGTGCAAGCAAGACCACTGCTTATGGATAGCAGGCTTTTTGTAACCATGGAAACAAGTAGTGTATGATATGATAGAAAAATGAATGCAGCCAGAAAAGGAAACAATAGAATAATTTGTAATACATTGGGACTAGTATTGCCTTTATCTAGATAATAAAGGTCAGTTGCAGAAGTGAGACAACCGCTTTAAGTCCCTGGGACCCAGACCAACTGAAGGATGAGTTCCTTTAGATCTATAGCTGTTAATTTTTAGAGAGAAAATCAAATATGGGGTTATGCTGAGAAAAATCTTATGGTAGTGAAATAGCAAAGATTTTTGTAGTATGCAATTTACTGTGTATAATCCATAAATATAGAGTTTGTTCTGCTACTTTGCCTAAATTATAAGCAAATTGGTAAAAATTCTTTCTACCTAAAGGGTAGACATGCCACCTATAATGGTGCTGGACAGGATAGCTGTAGGGCGTGTGAGGAGGCTATTATTTTTTTTAATAGGTGACCTTTAACCTCTTTATTTATAATTTAAGGAAAGTAGCCCATAAGTCTATATTTTCCAAGGTCTTGAATCCTTGAAAAGTATCTAGGATTTATATTTGAACATTGACAATGCTTGTTTCTTCCAATAGATTTGTAGTATTAATAATTATCTCTGCTCTTGAGATAAAAAATGTTCTCTTTAAATACACTTGATATACTTGACTGGCCTCCTCTTTAGAGGTAAAACCGATATGTGTAATTAATGGAGGCCAAATCCAAGAGTAGAATAAGTTCAAGAAGTAAAAATTGTGTCAATAACTTTCTATAGACATACTTAAGTTCCTTGGGCCCAGTGCAAGTGAAGGATTTATTCCTAGAGGTAAAGACCACTATCATTATCATATTAGAGATGTGTTAATCTGGGTTGTCTCACTTTAGCAAAGAGAATTTATCATGCAGTGTCAATTTAATAACAGGCATTTACTATTTATGGTGACTTTTTCAGTTGCCACTTTTGCTAGCTTGATTTATTTTCCAGCACATTATACACTGCTCATTTCCATGGTTATGATGACAACCCTACAATCAGGCAGCAGTGCCCATGCTTTCACAATATCAGACAAAACACCGGCCTAGTTGAGCTCCCATGGTCCCGCCTACTAGATAGACCACTGCTTTGTCTTATAGTGTGCAAGCAAGACCACTGCTTATGGATAGCAGGCTTTTTGTAACCATGGAAACAAGTAGTGTATGATATGATAGAAAAATGAATGCAGCCAGAAAAGGAAACAATAGAATAATTTGTAATACATTGGGACTAGTATTGCCTTTATCTAGATAATAAAGGTCAGTTGCAGAAGTGAGACAACCGCTTTAAGTCCCTGGGACCCAGACCAACTGAAGGATGAGTTCCTTTAGATCTATAGCTGTTAATTTTTAGAGAGAAAATCAAATATGGGGTTATGCTGAGAAAAATCTTATGGTAGTGAAATAGCAAAGATTTTTGTAGTATGCAATTTACTGTGTATAATCCATAAATATAGAGTTTGTTCTGCTACTTTGCCTAAATTATAAGCAAATTGGTAAAAATTCTTTCTACCTAAAGGGTAGACATACCACCTATAATGGTGCTGGACAGGATAGCTGTAGGGCGTGTGAGGAGGCTATTATTTTTTTAATAGGTGACCTTTAACCTCTTTATTTATAATTTAAGGAAAGTAGCCCATAAGTCTATATTTTCCAAGGTCTTGAATCCTTGAAAAGTATCTAGGATTTATATTTGAACATTGACAATGCTTGTTTCTTCCAATAGATTTGTAGTATTAATAATTATCTCTGCTCTTGAGATAAAAAATGTTCTCTTTAAATACACTTGATATACTTGACTGGCCTCCTCTTTAGAGGTAAAACCGATATGTGTAATTAATGGAGGCCAAATCCAAGAGTAGAATAAGTTCAAGAAGTAAAAATTGTGTCAATAACTTTCTATAGACATACTTAAGTTCCTTGGGCCCAGTGCAAGTGAAGGATTTATTCCTAGAGGTAAAGACCACTATCATTATCTTAATTGAGATGTGTTAATCTGGGTTGTCTCACTTTAGCAAAGAGAATTTATCATGCAGTGTAAATTTAATAACAGGCATTTAATATATATGGTGCCTTTTTCAGTTGCCACTTTTGCTAGCTTGATTTATTTTTCCAGCACATTATACACTGCTCATTTCCACGGTTATGATGACAACCTAACAATCAGGCAGCAGTGCCCATGCTTGCACAATATCGGATAAAACATCGGCCTAGTTGAGCTCCCATGGTCCCGCTACTAGATAGACCACTGCTTTGTTTTATAGTGTGCAAGCAAGACCACTGCTTATGGATAGCAGGCTTTTTGTAACCATGGAAACAAGTAGTGTATGATATGATAGAAAAATGAATGCAGCCAGAAAAGGAAACAATAGAATAATTTGTAATACATTGGGACTAGTATTGCCTTTATCTAGATAATAAAGGTCAGTTGCAGAAGTGAGACAACCGCTTTAAGTCCCTGGGACCCAGACCAACTGAAGGATGAGTTCCTTTAGATCTATAGCTGTTAATTTTTAGAGAGAAAATCAAATATGGGGTTATGCTGAGAAAAATCTTATGGTAGTGAAATAGCAAAGATTTTTGTAGTATGCAATTTACTGTGTATAATCCATAAATATAGAGTTTGTTCTGCTACTTTGCCTAAATTATAAGCAAATTGGTAAAAATTCTTTCTACCTAAAGGGTAGACATACCACCTATAATGGTGCTGGACAGGATAGCTGTAGGGGCGTGTGAGGAGGCTATTATTTTTTTAATAGGTGACCTTTAACCTCTTTATTTATAATTTAAGGAAAGTAGCCCATAAGTCTATATTTTCCAAGGTCTTGAATCCTTGAAAAGTATCTAGGATTTATATTTGAACATTGACAATGCTTGTTTCTTCCAATAGATTTGTAGTATTAATAATTATCTCTGCTCTTGAGATAAAAAATGTTCTCTTTAAATACACTTGATATACTTGACTGGCCTCCTCTTTAGAGGTAAAACCGATATGTTTAATTAATGGAGGCCAAATCCAAGAGTAGAATAAGTTCAAGAAGTAAAAATTGTGTCAATAACTTTCTAGAGACATACTTAAGTTCCTTGGGCCCAGTGCAAGTGAAGGATTTATTCCTAGAGGTAAAGACCACTATCATTATCTTATTAGAGATGTGTTAATCTGGGTTGTCTCACTTTAGCAAAGAGAATTTATCATGCAGTGTCAATTTAATAACAGGCATTTACTATTTATGGTGACTTTTCAGTTGCCACTTTTGCTAGCTTGATTTATTTTCCAGCACATTATACACTGCTCATTTCCATGGTTATGATGACAACCCTACAATCAGGCAGCAGTGCCCATGCTTTCACAATATCAGACAAAACACCGGCCTAGTTGAGCTCCCATGGTCCCGCCTACTAGATAGACCACTGCTTTGTCTTATAGTGTGCAAAGCAAGACCACTGCTTATGGATAGCAGGCTTTTGTAACCATGGAAACAAGTAGTGTATGATATGATAGAAAAATGAATGCAGCCAGAAAAGGAAACAATAGAATAATTTGTAATACATTGGGACTAGTATTGCCTTTATCTAGATAATAAAGGTCAGTTGCAGAAGTGAGACAACCGCTTTAAGTCCCTGGGACCCAGACCAACTGAAGGATGAGTTCCTTTAGATCTATAGCTGTTAATTTTTAGAGAGAAAATCAAATATGGGGTTATGCTGAGAAAAATCTTATGGTAGTGAAATAGCAAAGATTTTTGTAGTATGCAATTTACTGTGTATAATCCATAAATATAGAGTTTGTTCTGCTACTTTGCCTAAATTATAAGCAAATTGGTAAAAAATTCTTTCTACCTAAAGGGTAGACATACCACCTATAATGGTGCTGGACAGGATAGCTGTAGGGCGTGTGAGGAGGCTATTATTTTTTTAATAGGTGACCTTTAACCTCTTTATTTATAATTTAAGGAAAGTAGCCCATAAGTCTATATTTTCCAAGGTCTTGAATCCTTGAAAAGTATCTAGGATTTATATTTGAACATTGACAATGCTTGTTTCTTCCAATAGATTTGTAGTATTAATAATTATCTCTGCTCTTGAGATAAAAAATGTTCTCTTTAAATACACTTGATATACTTGACTGGCCTCCTCTTTAGAAGGTAAAACCGATATGTGTAATTAATGGAGGCCAAATCCAAAGAGTAGAATAAGTTCAAGAAGTAAGAATTGTGTCAATAACTTTCTATAGACATACTTAAGTTCCTTGGGCCCAGTGCAAGTGAAGGATTTATTCCTAGAGGTAAAGACCACTATCATTATCATATTAGAGATGTGTTAATCTGGGTTGTCTCACTTTAGCAAAGAGAATTTATCATGCAGTGTCAATTTAATAACAGGCATTTACTATTTATGGTGACTTTTCAGTTGCCACTTTTGCTAGCTTGATTTATTTTTCCAGCACATTATACACTGCTCATTTCCATGGTTATGATGACAACCCTACAATCAGGCAGCAGTGCCCATGCTTTCACAATATCAGACAAAACACTGCGGCCTAGTTGAGCTCCCATGGTCACTCTACTAGATAGACCACTGCTTTGTCTTATAGTGTGCAAGCAAGACTCACTGCTTATGGATAACAGGCTTTTGTAACCATGGAAACAAGTAGTGTATGATATGATAGAAAAAATGAATGCATGCCAGAAAACAATAAGGAATAATTTGTAATACATTGGGACTAGTATT
>JAKVIS010000831.1:0-49354 GCA_033119425.1 Bufotes viridis | reverse complement strand
GGGAGGCTCATAATTTAAAAGACTTTCAAGACAAAATCCTGGCTCTGTTCCGACTCTATCCTATTAACCCGGAGCAGCAAATGGAGATTCTGTTAGCCCAGTTGGAAGGAGCGGCCCGTCGAGAAGTCATGTCCTGGCCCAGTTCTGAGAGGAGTACCATAGAGCAGATCTTTGACCGCCTCAGCACTACCTTTGAAGTCAGGGCTGTGTCTGAAATAAAGATGCGCTTCTTCAGTAAGAAACAAAAGCCTGGTGAGTCACTCCGTGATTTTGCTTTATCCCTCCAAGAGGCCTGGAGGGCCGTCATTCATATAGACCCTAGAGAGGTTGACACCCAGGATCAAACTCTGAGAGAGCAATTTATTGCGGGTGTGAATAGCGAATCTTTAACCAGTCCCCGACCGCCGTACGCAGGATTGCGTCCTGCGGGCGGCCGGGATCTTCTGTTTGGACGCGCCGGGGCGTCATCTCGCGAGACGCGAGACTTCCTGTGAACGCGCGCGCGCGTTCACAGTGAAGCGCGTCTCGGGAGTTGGACTACAGCCTGCCAGCGATGATCAATCGCTGGCAGGCTGTAGATGCGATATAAATCGCATCAAACAGCTATATCAGACGCTGTTTTATGAACAGCGTCTGATATAGCTGCTACCTGGTCCTCTGGTGGTCCCATTTTCTGGGATCGACCACCAGAGGACCAGGTAACTCAGTAAAAGTTGCACCAAACACTACACTAACCCCCCACCCCCTCACCTATTAACCCCTTGATCACCCCATCTAAACCCCTGATCACCCCCTGTCATTGATCACACCCCTTGTAAGGCTCCATTCAGACGTCCATATGTGTTTTGCGGATCCGTGGATTCACGGATCCGTGGATTCACGGATCCGTGGATTCGCGGATCCGATCCGCGGATCCGATCCGCAGATCCTCAAAACATGGACACCGGCAATGTGCTTTCCGCATTTTGCAGATCCGACATTGCCAGAACTATATAGAAAATGCTTTTTCTTGTCCGCATTGCGGACAAGAATAGGACATGTTCTATATTTTTGCGGAACGGAAGTGCAGACTCGAAGCGCGATCCGTAATTCCGGATCCGAGCGGGACAAAGTCTGTCCCCATAGAAATGAATGGGTCCGCAATTCCGTTCCGCAAACAGAATTTCGGACGTGTGAATGGGGCATAAGGGTCCCTTATCACCGCCAGTTAGTTAGCTACTTGTTAGGTAGCTAGCGCCCAGCCCACCGCACCGCAGTCACTGATTTTGGCAGAGATTTTTTCATCCACATTGCGAATGAAAAAATCTGTGCCGTTCATTTTTTTTTCAGCGCAGAGGCTGAACGGAAAAAAATCTCATTACCCGTATGCTCAATATACGGAGAATCGCAGAAACTCCTAATGCTGGCCATACGTGTAATGATTGCGGAGACCCTCAAATGCCAGGGCAGTATAAAAACCCCACATGTGACCCCATTTTAGAAAGAAGACACCCCAAGGTATTCCGTGAGGGGTATGGTGAGTTCATGTAAAATTTTATTTTTGTCACAAGTTAGTGGAATATGAGACTGTAAAAAAAAAAAAAAAAAAACAATTTCCGCTAACTTGTGCCAAATTTTTTTTTCTGTGAACTCGCCATGCCCCTCACAGAATACCTTGGGGTGTCTTCTTTCACAATGGGGTCACATGTGGGTATTATACTGCCCTGGCATTTAAGGGTCCTAAGCGTGAGAATCCAAATGCGTAAAAATGGCCTGTGAAATCCTAAAGGTACTCATTGGTTTTAGGGCCCCTTGCGCATCTTGGCTGCAAAAAGTGTCACTCATGTGGTATCGCCGTACTCAGGAGAAGTAGGGCAATGTGTTTTGGGTGTATTTTTACATATACCCATACTGGGTGTGAGAAATATCGCTGTAAACGACAACTTTTTAAATTTTTTATTCAAAGTTGTCAATATACAGAGATATTTCTCTCACCCAGCATGGGTATATGTAAAATACACCCCAAAACACGTTGCTCTACTTCTCCTGAGTACGGCGATGCCACATGTGTGCACTTTTGCAGCCAAGATGCAAAGAGACCCAAATTCCAACGAGTACCTTTTAGGAGGGTATTTTTACGCATTTTTCTTCTCACGCTTTAGGACCCCTAAAATGCCAGGGCAGTATAAATACCCCACATGTGACCCCATTTTGGAAAGAAGACACCCAAGGTATTCGCTGAGGGGCATAATGAGTTCATGAAAAATTAAACTTTTGTCAAAAGTTAGCGGAAAGGAGACTTTGTGAGAAAAACAATAAAAATCAATTTCCACTAACTTGTGCCAAAAAAAAATATTCTATGAACTCGCCATGCCCCTCATGGAATACCTTGGGGTGTCTTCTTTCAAATGGAGTCACATGTGAGGTATTTCTACTGCCCTGGCATTTTAGGGGCCCTAAAGCGTGAGAAGAAAAATGCGTAAAAATGCCCTCCTAAAAGTACTCATTGGAATTTGGGCCTTTGCGCATCTTGGCTGCAAAAAGTGTCACACATGTAGTATCGCCGTACTCAGGAGAAGTAGGGCGATGTGTTTTAGGGTGTATTTTACATATACCCATGCTGGGTGAGAGAAATATCTCTGTATATTGACAACTTTGAATAAAAAATGTAAAAAGTTGTCGTTTACAGCGATATTTCTCACACGCAGCATGGGTATATGTAAAAATACACCCTAAACACTTGCCCTACTTCTCCTGAGTACGGCGATACCACATGAGTGACACTTTTTGCAGCCAAGATGCGCAAAGGGCCCTAAAACCAATGAGTACCTTTAGGATTTCTACAGGCCATTTTTATGCATTTGGATTCTCACACTTTAGAGGCCCCTAAAATGCCAGGTGAGTATAAATACCCCACATGTGACCCCATTTTGGAAAGAAGACACCCCAAGGTATGCCGTGAGGGGCATGGTGAGTCCACAGAATTTTTATTTTTGGCACAAGTTAGCGTAAATTGTTTTGTTTTTTTTTATTATTTTGTTTTTACAAAGTCTCATATTCCACTAACTTGTGACAAAAATAAAATTTTACATGAACTCACCATACCCCTCACAGAATACCTTGGGGTGTCTTCTTTCCAAAATGGGGTCACATGTGGGGTATTTATACTGTCCTGGCATTTTAGGGGCCCCTAAAGCGTGAGAAGAAGTCTGGAATCCAAATGCGTAAAAATGCCCTGTGAAATCCTAAAGGTACTCATTGGTTTTAGGGCCCCTTTGCACCCAGGCTGCAAAAAGTGGCACACATGTGGTATCGCCGTACTCAGGAGAAGTAGGGCAATGTGTTTTGGGGTGTATTTTTATATATACCCATACTTTGTGTGAAAAATATCTCTGTAAACGACAACTTTTAAAAATTTTTATACAAAGTTGACAATTCACAGAGATATTTCTCTCACTCAACATGGGTATATGTAAAAATACACCCAAAACACATTGCCCTACTCTCCTGAGTACGGCGATACCACATAAGTGCCGCTTTTGCAGCCTGAGTGCATAAAGGCCCAAATTCCAACGAGTACCTTTAGGTTTTACATGGCGACTCACAATTAGCCCCGCCCAAAATGCCAGAACAGTAAACACACCCCACAAATGACTCCATTTCGGAAAGTAGACACCCCAAGGTATTCACTGAGGGGCATAGTGAGTCCGTCTGAGATTTGTTTTTTGCCAGAAGTTATCAGAAATTGAAACTTTTTTTTTTTTTTTTCTCAGAAAGTGTCATTTTCCGCTAACTTGTGAAAAAATGAAATGATACATGAACTCACCAAGCCCCTCCGCGAATACTTTGGGGTGTCTTCTTTCTAAAATGGTGTAATTTGGGGGATATTTATACTATCCTGGCATTCTAGCACCTGAAGAAACATGACAGGTGCTCAGAAAGTCAGAGCTGCTTCAAAATGCCGAAATTCACTTTTTTGCACCATAGTTTGTAAACGCTAGAACTTTTACCCAAACCAATAAATATACACTTATTGGATTTTTTTTTATCAAAGACATGTAGAACAATAAATTTAGAGAAAAATTTATATAGAAATGTAGTTTTTTTTGAAAAAGTTTGCAACAGAAAGTGAAAAATGTCATTTTTTTGCAAAAATTTCGGTAATTTTTGATTAATAGCAAAAAAAGTAAAAATGTCAGCAGCAATGAAATACCACCAAATGAAAGCTCTATTAGTGAGAAGAAAAGGAGGTAAAATTCATTTGGGTGGTAAGTTGTATGACCGAGCAATAAACGGTGAAAGTAGTGTAGTGCGGAATTGTAAAAAGTGGCCTGGTCATTAAGGGTGTTTAAGCTAGGGGGGCTGAAGTGGTTAAAAACACAATTGAAAATGTTGTCGGCTCAGCACCCTAACAGTATTTTCCTGGACTTTAAAGAACTGGCCATCAGTATTCTGGGACAACAGCTGCCAACGGAACCAGTGGCCCATCCCGAGCCCCCTGTCCGTAATCCCAAGCTGACGGATACCAGCCTGCCAGGGGCCAGCCAAGCCGCCCAGACTCCAGTTCCTGATACAGTAGCTGCTCTGATGGAACAGGTCAATTACCTCACTAAGAGCCTGGAAAAAGTCTGCAGGAAACTGGAAGAGTGGGAGAAACCCTTAATGCTGGAAGATGAACTCCTTTTGCCTCAAAAGCCTGGCCCCCTGCGTATCAAGAAGTTTATCCCAGAGATCCTGGAAGACGTTCAAGTGACCGGTTTAGGAACCGCAAGCGGCCTTCCTGTAATTACTGCAAGAAGTTGGGTCATACTGAATCTACTTGCTGGCAGTTAAGCGGGTCACCCTCGAGGCTGAGGACCGCCCCTCGGGAGGTAGAACAACAGGTCCAAGGGATCCAAACTGGATGCCCGTTATGTGGGGTCCCGTCCCAAAATAAACGTCCGGATCAATGGAGTGCCTTTTGAGCGTTGCTGGACACTGGATCTCAAGTCACCACTATTCAGCAGTCCACCTTTAATCAGTTCTGGAGTTCCAGCCTGCTTACCCAGCCACCTGAGTCCTGGTTGGAGATAATTGCAAGCAATGGTAAGCCCATAAAAGTCCATGGGTACTGGGAACCCACGCTCCAGGTGGGAGAAGCCACTTTACCACAGCAAGGAGTGATCGTGGTACAAACCGGGGATAAAGGGGTCACCCTGTGATTGTTGGGACTAATGTTTTCAAAAATTGCTACCCTGAGGTACTTGAAGCTCTCCATCAGTCCCTGCCTGCAGCTTCCTCTGCCTCCAAGAAGGTCCTCCAAAAGACTATCAGCGTACTGTGTGCTCAGCAGAGGTTTGCAAATGAAAAAGGAGAGATCTGCACCGCCAGGATCCGTGATAATAGACCAGTGACTCTACCTCCAAACTCCCAAACCCTCTTGTGGTGCCGTGCTGTCCTGGGAGTCCAGGGCCAAGACTATCCGGCCCTGGTGGAACCTGTCCAGATGGAGAACTACCCATATGTGAGAGCTGCCAAGTGCCTGGCGACCGTCTCCCAAGGTAAAGTACCTGTCCGTCTGATTAACCTCAGCGATCATCCTGCTGTGCTTACTAAGCACTGTCCTGTTGCCCAGCTTTCCCAGGTATCCTTCCAGGATGTCATCCGCCTGCCTGTCACCGAGAAGCCATCAGCTGCCACTCGAGGACCTCTTCCTGCGGACGACTCTCCAGTGCCCTGGTGGAAGGAACTCCATGTCGGGGACGAAGCTACCCCGCAACATCAACTAGAGGGACTCCTGAACCTAGTAAAGCAACACCATCAAGCCTTCAGTAAGCATGCAACGGACTATGGAGAGGTCAGTGTCATCCAACACACCATACCCACTGGCTCTCATCCTCCCATTAAAGAGCGGTATAGACCCATACCACCAACTTCATACCAAACTGTTAAAGAGATGATCCAAGAAATGAAAGACTCAAACGTAATCCAGGACAGTCGTAGTCCCTGGGCTGCCCCCCTGGTTTTAGTAAAAAAGAAAGATGGTGGCATCCGGTTTTGTGTAGACTATAGAAAGATAAATCAGATCACTCACAAAGATGCCTATCCATTGCCACGTATTGAGGAGTCTCTAACTGCTCTAGGCTCCTCCGCCTATTTCTCCACCTTAGATTTAACCAGCGGATATTGGCAAGTGCCCATGGCCCCTGAAGATAGGGAAAAGACTGCTTTCACCACCCCTATGGGCCTGTTTGAATTTAATTGCATGCCATTTGGACTGTGTAATGCCCCGGAACCTTTCAAAGATTAATGGAGCGGTGCTTAGGCCATAAGAACTTTGAGACGGTGCTGTTGTACCTGGATGACGTTATCATCTATTCTAAAACGTATGAGGACCATTTAAAGCATTTAGCTGAGGTGTTTGAAATCCTTATTAAATACGGCCTCAAGATTAAACCGTCCAAATGTCACCTGCTGAAACCTGCTGTAAAATACTTGGGACATGTTGTAGCGCAGAGGGGTCCAGCCTGATCCTGATAAGTTGGCTGCTGTCCGAAATTGGCCGGTCCCCACTACAGTGAAGGAAGTGAGGAGTTTCCTTAGCTTCGCTGGCTACTACCGGCGCTTTATCCCCACTTCGCTCAAATAGCGGATCCAATCCAGGAACTCCTGAGGGGCAACCAAAAAGAGCCCAAAGACTCCTGTCCCCATTGAATGGAATGAAGAGAGGGAGGTTGCATTTCAGTTGTTAAAGAAGAAGTTGACTGAACCTCCTGTGCTGGGATACCCAGATTACAGTAAGCCATTTCACCTTTACACAGATGCCAGTAAGAAAGGCCTGGGAGCAGTGCTGGCTCAAGTGCAAGAAGGGAAAGAGAGGGTGATAGCTTACGCCAGCCGGTCCTTAAAGGGAGCTGAAAAGAATGATCAGAATTATAGCTCTTTCAAATTAGAGTTTCTGGCCTTAGTGTGGGCGGTAACAGAAAAATTCAAAGACTATTTGGCTGCCACTCCATTTATTGCCTTCACTGATAATAATCCTCTGGCCCACCTGAACACCGCCAAACTGGGGGCCTTAGAACAGAGATGGGCCTCCCGCCTTGCTAATTACGACTTCACTGTAAAATACCGGGCTGGCCGTTCAAACGATAATGCTGATGCCCTGTCAAGGCTCCCCACTGAAATAGCACCAGATGACAAACGGGATGCCTGGGAAGATGTAGAGATGCCAGCATTTTATAACAGGTTTGCTCAACAGGACCAAGTTCAAGCTGCCAACAGTGGAACCTCTGACCCTCCATCCTTTGATAAGCCTGCATCCAGAGAAGAAAAGTTGCAATCAGAGAGTAGAGTTCTCGGTGAACTGCTGGACTTCTTCATCAGTGGCAGAACCCCTGAAAGAATTCGGCGAAAGACCGCAGACCCAGAACTCATCAAATTGTGGAGGCAACGTCAACAACTGTTCCTTCGAAAAGGCCTGTTGCTGCGACGAAGCCTGGATCCAGTGTCAAATGACAGAGTGCACCAGATCCTCATCCCACGTCGTGATGCAGGTATGGTTCTAGAAATGTATCATGACAGGTCTGGACATTTTGGGGTTCAAAAGACTGAGGCCACTGTCCGTAGGCGGTTCTACTGGGTTGGAATCAGAGAGGACATTGAGAAGTGGTGTCGGGAATGTACAGCCTGTGCCCTAAAGAGAGGTGAACCTCATGATCAGAGAGCACCGCTGCACCCTATTATAAGTACCGCCCCTCTTGAACTGGTTGCGATTGATCACGTAAAGTTAGAGCCCAGTCACTCAGGGTATGCCTATGCCATGACTATTATTGACCATTTCACTAAGTTTGCCGTAGCAGTGCCTGTGAAGGACCTGACAGCCAAGACGACCGCTGAATTGTTCTGGAAACACTTCCTCCTGCCTTACGGCTGCCCAGAAAAGATCCTCACCGATCAGGGGTCTGCGTTTGAGTCTCATCTGTTCCAGGAGCTGTGCCGACTACACAATTGCCAAAAGGTCCGGACCACGGCCTATCATCCACAAGGTAATGGACTCTGTGAAAAGATGAATCAGACCCTGATTGAAATGTTGAGAGCCGTGCCTCCTGAGACCAGAGGAGATTGGCCTAACCTGTTACCACAGCTCATGTATACGTACAATAATACTATCCATTGTTCCACTGGATACACTCCTTTCTACCTGTTGTTTGGGCGTCAAGGTAAATTGCCTGCAGATCATTCCCTGGATGTACAAGTGCTGGATGACATTAATCCCCTGCCTAAAACTGACTGGGTAACGGAACATCAAAGGCGCTTGCTTAATGCCAAAGAAATTGTCCAGGAGCGCATGGAAGGTGCCCGGGAGCGACAACAAAAAGACTATGATTTGGCGGCCCATGCAGAGCCCTTGGCTGTGGGGGACACCGTGTGGTTGAAGAACAATCACCGTACCAGTAAGCTGGACAGTAAATGGGAGAGAACTCCCTATCTTGTGTCTGCCATCCCTAATGCTGAAACTCATACCTATGAGGTCACCAGAGAGGGTAAGGGTCCCCAAATTGTTCACAGAAACCGCCTAAAACTCTGTATTGACAAGGAGACTGTCGTGGGAGACTCCGGACCCCAGTCTCCTGTGCCAGGACTTTCTGCTCAGCCTGTGGAGCCTATGCAGGCTGTGGCAGATCTATTTAATGATGCTGAACCACTCCATTGGTTCCTCACACCCTGGTTAAATTTGTTGGTGCCCGCTCCGGCCCCTACTGTGCCTTCACCTCCGGAAGAGCCGGTTCAAAATGTCCCGGATCCAGTCCCCCTTGTAGAGGATCCTCCGGCTCCTGTTGTTCCTGACCAGGGTCCCACTGGTGGAGACCCTCCTGTTGCTCCTCTCCCTTCTACCTCGATGCTAAGGGAGGAGGAAACTCCTGTGTTGAGAAGGTCCACCCGGATGAACAGGGGACGTCCGCCAGTCCGTTTAGGGGACTTTGATTATGCTGGTGGTGTCTCCTCCCGGGCAGTTACTACTGGAAATAGCTTGCTTGACGTTTGTGCGCAAGAATGGACTCCTCCACGTGAGCCCTTGCCTGTTATACACCCCCTGGAAACTCATGTGTAAGTTATCCGTTAAGTAAACTTTGTGCTCAGAATGGACTCCCTAGTGCGAGCCTCTGTGATATGTTCTTATTATGGACTATCCTGGTGTTACCCATTGATTTGCTGTACCAGGTCAGCATCACAGCTCTGCATTAATAGCCTGCAAGCAGAGGACGTCGCCCTTGTCACCGCGCTCCACCTTTTCCAGCTGGACCTGATATGATTACTTATGCAGATGTCATTTATTTGTGTCTATGTATGCCTGCATGTTTTCCTTTTGTCTTTCAGGAGAAGAATCCAGCTGGGTGGGCCCCTGTGGGAGTACGAGGTCGTACTCAGTTTAAAGTCGTGGGGTATGCAGTATACGGGCACTTTAATACCCGCTTACTACCAATCTGTTATGTTCCTTTAAGTGTCTCATATAATTGCCTGCAGCAATGTGAAGGTCGTCATGTAGGTGTTAGGCCACTGGGGGAACTGGTGAGCAGAGATATATATAGCTAGGCCAAGGCAGGCTAGTGTTAGTGCAGACCCTGGAGTCTGTGAAGGCCACATGTCACAGGCCTAAGCGAGTCAGCAGAAGTCAAGCAGAGGCAATCCCTAGAGCAAGAGGTACTAAATGTCAAGAGGAGGTACACTGTCTACTGGAGATTCAAGGATATAAGCCAGAAGTTGGGCATTGGGGCCTTGAAGCATCAATTCCAGTCAGGACAAGTCAGGAAGAAAGTAAGGTTCACCTGCAATTCTAAGTCCTGTTATTCTACCCTCTGTTATACCTTGCTGGATGTAAGCCTGCTGTAACTGCGACTGTACAAACGTCTATTTTCTGCAACAAGAACTGTGTTAAGAGGTTGCCTGCTGTATTTTCCACTGTTTCAGTAAAGTTGGAATTCTGTTTTCAAGTTACAAGTCTGCACCTCTGTTATTCCTACTATAAATACGGTGTGCCACCGTTTACTGGCACTGGCGTCACGACACATCAGGGACTTAGCCATAGGCACGTTAAACTACAACACCAAGGGCACCTCACCTTCCACCTGGCTGTGTCCCTCAAGAACCCAGAGAGTGCCCCAGAGGAACAGCGTGCCGGCCTCTCCATCACTGGCATTCCCCAGGTTAGTCCCACACATTGCTCTGACTTGGGGATGCTACACTTGTTTGGTACTGCTTAGTCCATCTGGTTCTGATCTCGGCTTCTCTTCTGACCACTCTTTGCCTCCCGTTTTATACTGCATAGCCTGACTAGTTCTCACCCATTTACGTACTAGCCTGTATTGTGTTTGTCCCTCTTTGTCAGTCTGTCTCTGCACTTATATAGTGTAGGGACTGTCAACCAGTTGCCGTCTAGCTATCTAGGCATTGTACTGTAAGTAGGTAGGGAAAGCAGGCTGCGTACTAGACTTATCTTGGTGATGGGCAATCAATATCAAAATCCCAGAGAACCCGTTTAATTCCTGCAAAAAAAATTGGATAAAATACTCATGACATGTTTGTACATAGTGCCCCTTTCCATGGCAATAGAGTTGTAAGCCATTGTAATGCCTATGCAAACGCTTCATTTCCGGTTTTTTGAGTTTATCCACGTGCATGAGTTCTGGTGCTGGTGAAGGAGAAATCAGAGGTTTCTGAAAAGAAGGTGCCAAATGAGGAAGTCTTCTCTCATGGGCTTCTTCCTTCACACTATTTTGGAACTCAAGATCAATATAGGTAACAAGTAGTGATGAGCGGCAGGGGCTATATTTGAATTTGCGATATTTGATGAATATTTTGTAGAATATTCGTCATTTTTCATCATCCATCTGAAGTGAACAGTATACATGACTCCTCCCTGCTTAGTATGTCTGGTCCCCAAAAAACAGGTATTTGTCCGGCTCCCTAGGATTTCAGCCCGCTCTAGTCAGTGCCCGTGGCCCTGCGCATGGAGCGTCCCCATCACCATGGAAACTGCAACCACGGGCACTGACTGGAGCGGGCTGAAATCCTAGGGAGCCCGGACAGATAAGAACTGTTTTTTTGGGAACCAGACACCCTAAGCAGGGAGGAATCATGTGTACTTCAGATGGATGATGAAAAATAAATATTCAAAAAACGAATATATAGTAATATATTCTAAATATTCACAAATTATCGAAGTGGCGATATTTGCGATTAAAATTCGTTATTCCAATATTCGTGCTCAACACTAGTAACAAGAGAAAGTTAACCCTCTGTCACTGCAATATAGGAAGTGTCCCAAACTAGGGGACTACACTGTCTTGTCTGTGCCATTCAGATTGGTTAATTGTCCTCGCCTGTGACAAGGAAAGTTGGCCAGTCGAAGAATCAAAGACTCGAAGACTGGATTCTCCGCCAGGCATAGTCCGTGGCATTTTTTTATTAACTGTTGCCTGGGGGCTCTACTCCCCCTCCCCCCTACACACTAGTTTTGATACAACCAATTAGAAGCATTTAATAAAGTAACCAATCAGCAGTGTAATGGAAAAACACATCCAGACTGAGGATGAGTGAACCAGTTAGGCAGATAAACCTGAATCTTTCCGGCTTTGTTTTGGACAAAAGCCACTAAAACGTCATGTAGCACCAATTTAATTCACATGTTGGGGGTAAAAAGCACTAGGGAGGTCCCTGAGAGGAAGTTGCGGGTGGGCCTTCCCTGATTGGCTGACAGACAGCCTGGATGAGCCAATTAATCTTGCAGCGGGCAGGGAGGTGCCCGAGAAGAAAGCTATTCTGTGCTGGGGTGTGAATAAGGTACTTAAGTTGTACAGTGTCGGCCAGAAAAATCTTAGGGAGTCGGGGAGAATCAGAAATCAATCAAACTTGTATTCTATTGCCAGGGAGAGTGACGGGAAAGGCTAAAATTACAAATAAAGAAATGTGTGTGTTGTGTAGAATAGAGAGAAGCAGGGAAGCTGACAGACAGGGAGAGAGAGGACAGGAACTGTGGGTGACTGTGCCTGCTATCAAAAGTCCAGGGGCTGCAGTGCAGACCTCAAAAGCAGCTACCTGCAAGCAAATACTTTCATTTTTTCCACCCCATTTTGACAAGAGTTCTTTTTGGGGGTTCAATTTAATTAAGCAGCATATATATGTGATTACTGCAGCAGTACCCATCTGCCTGTGTATATTAAGGTGAAATTGAGCATGAGGCCTGGCCCTTAATCATCCATTAATGTTCATTGATTTGTTGAATGTAATTAAACCAGCATATAGGTGATAAACACCAATACACAGGCCAGCGCACAAAAGTATCTGTGAGGAATAACGAATTTAGGCCTAAATCCATTTTCCTTGATTTCTGGTCACACATTTCCAATCAATTAATTTTTTGGAAGTTGTTGATTATGTATATTCAAACTATCAGCATATATACGTGATTACTGCACCAATAGACAAGGGAGCAGACAAAAATATCTGGGAGTGATGACAAATTTAGGCCTAAATTAGTTTCCATTAATTTCAGTCTTCATACATTTTCAATCAAATTTTTTTTTTTTTGGGGGGGGGGGGGTCGTTGATTATATTCAAAATAGCAGCTTCTTTATGTGATTACTACACCAATAGACGGGAGTAGTACAGAACATTATCTGAGAGGCCCAAAAATGTCCGTCTGTGTAAGGGTTCCAGACGAAAGACCCACTGCTAACAGCACCCACTATCTAACCAGAAGTAGTGGTGGTAGTAGTAGTAGTAGGCCGCTGTTGTCCTTGCTGGCTTTTGAAAGGTGCAACATTATAGTTAGGGATGAGCGAATCGACTTGGGATGAAACATGCAGTTCTGTCTGTTCGCACATGGACTAACTCAGCATGGGGAACAGGCATCTGCTAGTCCGATTCTATGCCTTTGTGGAGAGGGCTCCTGGGTACTCTGGAGGGAGGATATCTAGTCTATGTATGCAGCTCTGCCTGCAACCGCCACAAATCTGTTTCGTATGGGGTCCAGGCATCTGCTTGTCTGCCTGTCTGTGCAGCTCTGCCTGTGACTGTCATGCATCCGTTCTGCATGGGGTCCAGTCTTGTTTTCTGGTTCCCGTTATGTCCTATCTGAACAGTGTCATGTGATTGTGTGTGGGTTCCTGTTTGTGTACCTGGGTTCCAGTCTGTCTCTTGTTTCTGTACTGCTGCTGCTTGCACCAGCCTTAGTCTCTGCAGGTAAGTGGCCAAGTGCATCGGGACCATCCTGGAGGTGCGACCAATAAGCCCTCAGGTAAGTTCATCTCCACCATCTGGAGCTCTGTGAAGAACAGGGCTCACTGAATCTCCGTCCTCTGGGTTTGGCCCCAAGTCAAATTGGTGCACTGATGAAGGAACCCGCATCTCCCTGAGGCCTAGAAACAACACACACCAGAGAATAACAAACAACAGAGGCAACAAGTACTTAGCTTAGAGATGTATGGAGAAGCAGGAGATCCGAGACAACCAAGCTCTAGCAACTCCAAGCAGAAACTATCAACCGCATGGTCAGCAGTGTGAGGCAGATCTAAATAGAGCCTCATCACTGATAACAAGCCGCACCGGAGGAGAGGTGAGATCCTGCCAAACAACAACATACATAGAGGAAAACAGAGAGACCTGTCAGATAGCCTCACGTGCAGCACGTCTATCTGATCTTCTCACCTCTCTCACAGCAGGGACCGTGACAGGTTCACATCTACCTAAACTATGGCCAGCCTCTGTCGTTTGCCCAGCTCCCTGATCCATAGATTTCTTCTGGGCAGGCAGACTGGGACAGTGGCCCGAACTGGCACAGCGCGCTCTCTATCTGCTTTCTTGTCCAGCCTAAAGTGTTCTCTCAGGGAGGGTTTTCAGCACTGCGGGGGACATGATGACACCCCCAAATGGACCAAGTTGTCCTCCGCCGGTGTACAAAACATCACTTTTGTCAAAATGAGCTAAGCCTGGATTCAGGGGGATCTCACATTCTTCTGGCTGATTCTGATAAATAGATCTGGCCTTGCTGGTGGTGCCCCACTGTTATGGGGGTCTCATGACTGCTGCTGCCACCTGCATAATGCCACTGATGTCCGTCTTTACTTTCTGTCATGTCACTAATGCCACTTTCCCACCATCACATGGAGGCAAATGACACCAATAAATAACTACTATAAATTTACCTTAATAACTAAAATAAAAACACAACGACTTTCTGGAATAAAATGGCCGCAGTGCTTTATTATGGGTAACCATAAAACAGTATTATTAAACCACAAAATAATATAAATAAATTAGACCATTACACCATTAATAAATTAGACCAATAACAACCAAAGAACCAAGATCCGTTCAGCCTTAGCTGAACGATACAGCCCACAAGCCACGCCTCCTAAGGCGGGGCCCCCCAAAAGCACCACAGCCATTTTTCAACCAGATTTTGTAAACCTAAATGTCCAACCCCACTTCAGAGAGATGCACCTTATCTGATCTGTAGAGCCCAGCCACAAAGCCCTCTAAATCAACATGTCTATAACTAAACCCCCTAGCAGGGGAAGAAATTTCTCCATAGCTCTATTAATTCATCTACGAATTTTTTCAAGAAATTTCAAATCCCCCTTCCCACAATAGCCGAGGAACTATCTCAGAAAAAACTAAAGTCGTATGCGGCAACATACACTGCAGGAGGGTTAAGTCCTTTTTCATCACCCATAACAATTTGCAAGTCTTCATTTTACCTAAATCATTGCCTCCTAAATGAATAATTAATAAGTTGGGCGCAGGCCACTGACTAACTAAATTACGAATTTCCACTAACAAATTTTTCCAATTTAACCCTCTAACTCCCCACCAGAAAATATGGAGATTGTCAGCATTAAAGCAAAGGTTCTCAGAATAACTTCTCCTCTCAGCTCGCTTCTGAGCCCAGAAAATAAAGGAGTGGGCCAAAATCCACACAACAAACTGGCTACCTGAAAAATAAGATTAAATTTAGCTTGACAACACTAAATCCGGCCTGATATATAAATTAACCCTATAAGAATCCCACCTCTCAATCCTTCTAATCACTGATTCCTCCAACCCCTATCTAGCCGCCTCTGTGGCGGCACCAATTCTGAAATAACGGGATGAAATTTTGAAATCACCAAGGCCCAACAAACCCAAACACTTTTTTAATACCGAATTAAACTGAAACTTAGTAAGCGGCGAAAAATCCTTATGAACTAAAAAGGGGCCACTACAAACAGGACGCACTCTCAACCACTGCCTTACCGCCATAACTGGACATAAATCCGACCCTGACCGCACTCTAAGCTTGATAAATCTACCTCTCCCATACTGATCCGTTTTAGATATTCTCAGAAAAATTTCATCCACTTGGTCACCTAGAACAACATCAGAAACATCCAAACTAGAACAATTAACTTTACTAGCCGCTACTAATTCACTGATTCTAAACGCCGCAAAGAAGGCCAAAACAAACGCCGTCTTAAAAAGAAACACTTCAAACTGATCCAAACAAACCCGACGCAGAATATTACATAATTCAAACAACAAGGGGATGGAAATTGGCCTTCTAAGATCAATATTTGACAAGCCTCTTTTATAACCCTTCAACATCTGCTTCACTTGGAAATGAGAAGACAGAGGTTGGACGCCATACAGCTTCTGAAAAATGATATACCAGCAACTATCCTAGATACCGACGAGGCTGACAAATCCCTATCGAATAAACTAGCTACAAACATTAACCCACAATCTAACTGATTAACTTGACTAACATTAGTGAATGCATTAATAAAATTTAACCAGTAGCGCCATGCGGCAGAGTACGCTGCCCATGTTCTTGGAGCCAAAGACTGCTTAATCGAACTGGATATCACTCCCATACAAGATCCCAAAGATGGCGAGGGCACGGGATCCCAACCACGTCTGCTTCTGGGGCTAGCTCCCGAAATCTCAAAAACTGAAAACGAGATAAAGAATCAGCAATAACATTCGAAGAACCAACAACATATTTCGCCTTTATCTATATATTAAAACGCATACCAAATAACACTAAATGCCTCAAAAGTTTAACCCCTGCGTTGCTTTTAGAAGAAAGAGTATTCACTTCAAAACACACCCCCTTGTTGTCAGAATGCAACAAAATTCTTCTGTCACGAAAATCACAACCCCATAACACAATCGCCACAATTACCGGAAATAATTCCAACAACACAACATTTCTCGTGTAACCACCACTAACCCAGGACTGCGGCCATCTCTCAGCTGACCATCTGCCATTCCAAAAAGCCCCATAGCCACAGCTACCAGCTGCGTCTGTAAACGAACCCAAAGAACCGGCGTCCATAAATTCGTCCTGCCAACACGATGAACCGTTAAAATCCTGCAAAAATTCCCACCATATCAACAAATCCTCCTTCAGACCCTTAGTCAATCTTATATGAGAACTGGGAGATTTCAAACCCCTTGTTGAGAAATGTAGCCTATTGGAAAAAACATGACCGATCGGAATCACTTTGAAGGCAAAATTAAGAGAACCTAACAACGATTGCATATCCTTAAGGCTACATTTCTTCATTCTCAACAACGCCAATGAACTTGCCTCCATCTTAACCAATTTTTTCAATGGCAAACGAAACTCCATACGACCTGAATCAATGATAATGCCTAAAAACTCTAAGCATGAACAGGGAAAAACCGTCTTCTCAGGCGCTATAGGAATACCAAAACAAGAACAAATATCCAAAAACCTATTCAACAAAAGCAAACACAAATTACAATCCGGAAAACCAACAAACAGAAAGTCATCAAGATAATGCAGGACACCTCCACTCCGCATGTCATATTCCACAACCCACTGAATTAACGTAGAGAAGGCCTCAAAATAATAACATGACAAAGAAAAACCCATCGGGAGACATTTATCAAAATAAAAATAACCATCAAACTGAAAACCTAAAGAATTGAAACCAACAGGGGAAACAGGCAACAAACGAGAAGCAGATTTGATATCTGCTTTTGCCAAGATGGCCCCCTGGCCAAAAGTCCTCAACAACGCTAAAGCATCCTCAAAAGAAGCATATTCCACTGACAGCCTCACCTAATTCAACGCTTTTTGAAATTTGCTCTCTAGTATTTGGCTGATGCTGACCTGACTGGGAATTCCTTTTAAAACAGCGTGACATGGGGTGCGTACCTCCACAAAAGGAGCACTCGTGCTTGAAGCGACAGTTGTTCAACCACTTGCACGTCGCTTCATTATAAGCGAAACACACAGCCTTCCTCATGCTGTTCTGAGAGGAATGAACTGACTTAACAGGCGCCGCCTTCTGAGGCAACATCAAGTTATCCATAAACCTCTATCTTTTACTCCCCATTTAAGGGAAGGGTGTGCCGCCAATTTTTGACGGAATGACTCGTCATACTGAAACCAAGCCATCCCGCCAAAATTCCTATAGGCCTCAATAATAATATCTAAATGTTGGAATAAACCTGAGCAAAAATCAGGACGCTTCTCACCCAAAACTGCTGAATAAATACAAAAGGCCTGAAGCCAGTTATTAAAAGACCCGGGTGGAAAGCGCCGCCTATCTTCCTCAGGCTTATCCTCCTTTTTAATTGGGACTTCCTTTACGGATGGTAATAACGACATTAAATCGATATATTCTAATCTCCAAATACGTTCTTTAACACTAACATTCAAATGGTAACCTAAAGGCGAAACCTCACAGGCTAAAGCTTCCTTAAAACATGTCTCACTACAACCCACACCTTTCTCAATACTAGGAATCACTGAACCGCTTGTGACAACAGGCAAAGACGGATCAGTACTCCATACTTCAGAAACAGGATTAACCCTCTGACTACCCATTGCATTAGTTAACAGCCTAACTAACTGAGACAATAAACCTGCCTCAGGGACAGACGCAACATTGAAATTCTCACCCTCCTGCTGCTCCTCCTGGACATCACCAGAGGCTGAAGATCCTTGATGAGGGGGTCTTCTCTGGGGGCCTGGAGATAGCTCAACCACAGAATGTGGGACACACATCGCGGTGATGTTCTTCTGGCCTCACTGCTCCCCTGTCGCCGGCCAACCTCTGGGGGAGGAATATAAACACTGCGCACCCTTCTGACTCCTTCACCCAGGGCAGGCCGGACACCAGCACTTTAGCGCTGCTCCCCCGCCGGCTTCTTCTTTCTTCTTCTGGTTCCCTCAACAGTTCAGCCGCCAGCAGCGATGTCCTCCTCAGCGGCGATGGCGGTGACACTCCCGGCGATCCAGGCGGCGGCATCTTCCCCGCCGGCCGCCTCCGCTCTCCACAAGTCTCCTCAGCAGGTCTTCCATCCTGGATTCTTCTTTGAACTGGCCCAGAATCAGCAGCGAACCTGCAATATAAAGGCAAGAAGCTTCCCGCTGTGGGAAGCACAACAAATCAGAAGCCTTGAAATCTCCCCCAGCAACGGGCGGAGACCAATCAGGAAACACCTTGAGCACTGCAGCTTTACAGCTGACCGGACCAAACTGGAATTACCTCAGGTAAGATCTGAAAAATAAAGGCGGGAAAACACCCACACACAGAAAAAGGGGGAGGGGGGGAATACAGCCTAAAATTCCTAAAATGAGGTGTCATTGCCCCCATGTGTCCCCAAGCTAGGCGCTCTGGGGGCCTAAACATTCTGTAGGGTTGCTCCTGCTGCCGACTCAATTATACAACTGCTGTGACCTGCTGAGCATCATCCTCCGTAAGGTTGCTGCTGCCTCCATTATGCTGCGGCCTCTCTGCCAACATGTACCGTATGGCTGCTGCTCCTCACTGCTACTGTCCTACTGTCACCACCATTAACACAAAGCATCTGCCGCCACGGTCATTACTACCCCCACCACTACTACCATCATTAACACAAAGCATCTGCCTCCACTGTCACTACTACTACCACTACCATCATTAACACAAAGCATCTGCCGCCACTGTCACTACTACTACCATCATTAACACAAAGCATCTGCCTCCACTGTCACTACTACTACCACTACCATCATTAACACAAAGCATCTGCCGCCACTGTCGCTACTACTCCCACCATCATTAACACAAAGCATCTACCGCCACTGTCACTACTACTCCCACCACCATTAACACAAAGCATCTGCCACCACTGTCACTACTACTACTACCACCACCATTAACACAAAGCATCTACCACCACTGTCACTACTACTACCACCACCATTAACACAAAGCATCTGCCGCCACTGTCACTACTACTACCACCACCATTAACACAAAGCATCTGCCGCCACTGTCACTACTACTACCACCACCATTAACACAAAGCATCTGCCGCCACTGTCACTACTACTACCACCACCATTAACACAAAGCATCTGCCTCCACTGTCACTACTACTACCATCACCATTAACACAAAGCATCTTCCGCCACTATCACTACTACTACTACCACCATTAACACAAAGCATCTTCCGCCACTGTCACTACTACTACCACCACCATTAACACAAAGCATCTGCCGCCACTGTCACTACTACCACCACCACCATTAACACAAAGCATCTGCCGCCACTGTCACTACTACAACCACCACCACCATTAACACAAAACATTGGGGGGGGGGGGGGGGGAGAAAAAAAATCATAAAAGTTTTCCTAAAAATGATGACTCCTAGGAGGCTGGAGGGGTCAAATACCAACTTTTAGGGTAATTGGAGCAACGTCGGTTTCGCCTGAATCAATTTGTGTCTGAACCAAACTTTTAAAAAAATTGAGCGAACCGGACCCAAAACGAGTTTTTCTAATCTCCGCAAACTAAAATTTCATCTTTGAAATGAAGCCAATGAAGCGAAGAAGGGCTATTAAAGGGGCGGGGCTGTCCCAGGAAGAGAACTTATCCCCCATCAACTAATTGTAGGGATCGGATCGCTAGGGACCCCTGCCAATCATGAGAACGGGGCCCATGTTCACCAATTGGAATGGAGCTGCAGACAAGCTCAAATCAACTATAAAGTAAATGAACAAACAAAATAAAACTAAAAAATAACAGAAGATAATTGTAATCTCGGGGGCCCCCCCCCCCCCCCCACAGTGAAAATCCTACATCTGCCCCGACATAAGATATCGCTTACATCTAATAACTGATATGGACAAAAGGGATAGAGTTACCCCTAAACATCTCCTGAGCACACACCGAGCCCCGATACCAGCAGATTACATCACCGGCTCTGCTACATGGACATGACAGAGACTCAGCTGTAGTAACTGAACATTACACACACACAGCTCTGCTGCACACACTGATACAGCTCTTCAGGGGCATATTACACATAAACAGCTTGATTGTACGCACATACAGCTCAACTACACAGACATTACACAGATACAGCTCAACTACACAGACATTACACGGATACAGCTCATCTATACAGACATTACACGGATACAGCTCATCTATACAGACATTACACGGATACAGCACTGCTACATACAGACTGGAATTACAGGCAGTACAGCAGAGACCTTTGTACAGGGAGCAGATAAAAATGGTCATGTGATCTCCATGACTCCTCACACACCTGATCACATGGTCATGACATCATCGCAGGTCCTGTACCTTCTCCTGCAGCACAGCCTGGAGCCCGACTACTGCATGGTGGAAGAAATTAAAGCCCAGGACGCTCCATAGTGAAGGGTTGTCAGAGGAGGACACGCTTGCCCCCAGGTAAGGGGAACACCCATCAGATCCACACATGTTAAAACTACAGATGAAAAAATTTCAGGTTATGAAGTTTTTCACGCTTCGTTTACTGGTAAAAGGTGAATTGCGTTATGGATTCCATTGCCACGGACCATAACGCAATTCTATAACGGAATGCCTTTTTGCCATTTTGCAGCCCATAGACTTCTATTATGACAGAATAAAGAATGGATTTCCTCTAAAGGCATTCCGTTATGCGTTCAGTCATAGAATTGCGTTATGGTCGGTGGTAACGGAATCCATAACGCAATTCATCCTTTACCAGTAAATGAAGCGTGAACAAATTTCATAACCTGGAGGAGGGGGCGTTATATAGAAGACATATCCAGGAGATCTCAGAGACGTGGACTGGAGCAGGGGACGTTATATAGAAGACATATCCAGGAGATCTCAGAGACGTGGACTGGGGGAGGGGACGTTATATAGAAGAGATATCCAGGAGATCTCAGAGACGTGGACTGGAGGAGGGGGCGTTATATAGAAGACATATCCAGGAGATCTCAGAGACGTGGACTGGAGGAGGGGACGTTATATAGAAGACATATCCAGGAGATCTCAGAGACGTGGACTGGAGGAGGGGGCGTTATATAGAAGACATATCCAGGAGATCTCAGAGACGTGGACTGGAGGAGGGGACGTTATATAGAAGAGATATCCAGGAGATCTCAGAGACGTGGACTGGAGGAGGGGGCGTTATATAGAAGACATATCCAGGAGATCTCAGAGACGTGGACTGGAGGAGGGGCGTTATATAGAAGACATATCCAGGAGATCTCAGAGACGTGGACTGGAGCAGGGGGCGTTATATAGAAGACATATCCAGGAGATCTCAGAGACGTGGACTGGAGGAGGGGACGTTATATAGAAGACATATCCAGGAGATCTCAGAGACGTGGACTGGAGGAGGGGCGTTATATAGAAGACATATCCAGGAGATCTCAGAGACATGGACTGGAGGAGGGGCGTTATATAGAAGACATATCCAGGAGATCTCAGAGACGTGGACTGGAGGAGGGGCGTTATATAGAAGACATATCCAGGAGATCTCAGAGACGTGGACTGGAGGAGGGGCGTTATATAGAAGACATATCCAGGAGATCTCAGAGACGTGGACTGGAGGAGGGGCGTTATATAGAAGACATATCCAGGAGATCTCAGAGACGTGGACTGGAGGAGGGGCGTTATATAGAAGACATATCCAGGAGATCTCAGAGACGTGGACTGGAGGAGGGGCGTTATATAGAAGACATATCCAGGAGATCTCAGAGACGTGGACTGGAGCAGGGGCGTTATATAGAAGACATATCCAGGAGATCTCAGAGACGTGGACTGGAGGAGGGGCGTTATATAGAAGACATATCCAGGAGATCTCAGAGACGTGGACTGGAGGAGGGGCGTTATATAGAAGACATATCCAGGAGATCTCAGAGACATGGACTGGAGGAGGGGCGTTATATAGAAGACATATCCAGGAGATCTCAGAGACATGGACTGGAGGAGGGGCGTTATATAGAAGACATATCCAGGAGATCTCAGAGACGTGGACTGGAGGAGGGGCGTTATATAGAAGACATATCCAGGAGATCTCAGAGACGTGGACTGGAGGAGGGGCGTTATATAGAAGACATATCCAGGAGATCTCAGAGACGTGGACTGGAGGAGGGGGCGTTATATAGAAGACATATCCAGGAGATCTCATTGGTCCCGGCCGGTTAGCTGACATCGCTCGCTGTGTGTAACACCCATGGTCTCAGCACTGTCACCATGTACATAGACAGGGTGACAGTTTGCAGCCATGAGAAATCTGTACATCATGGAGGCTTAAAGGTCTCATATTCCATCTCTGTCTGCGGAGTCTTTTTCCATCGGCTGCGCAGTGCGGCGGAGGTACTGCAGAGTGCAGGGTTAGGGGATCGGGTAAGGCCACGTTCACAGCAGAGAATGCCGGGAATCGGCCGGACAGAATATTCTTCGTGCAGCGGTATTTCATGTGTAGAGGCCGGGTCTCTGCCGGACCCCATTATACTGAGCGGGAGCAGGCGGTGGTATGCAGCGGGGTGCACCATGTAACGGTAGGTGCACTGCCCATCATGTTATAGATACATTTCTTTAGATACGTTGGTTTATACGGATATAACACGTATTTTATTGGAGCGCTGATAAAGTGGTGGGATTTTATTGTTGTGCAGTTTCTGTTCCAACTCGGCGTTCGTTCAAAAACTTTAAACATTAGAATGTATTTATCGGCCGAACTCGTGCAAGACTTGGGTGAATTACTGTGTCTTTAAGAACATTTTCAAATAGGAATCAGAAGTCTGTTTCGATACCGAGGTACCAGCCAGTACCAAACCCGACTTCGGATTCCTATTTTTAAATGCTTTTAAAGATGCAGATAGGAATACCGAAGTAATTCACCGAAGTTTCGTGCGTCTTTGGCCGATAAGAATTTTTCCTATGCGGAGCCAATACATTTTAACGCTGTACAGAAACAGCATTAAAACTACGTTTTTTTTCAGATCTACGAACTGATGGCTGATTTGCTCAAGCCCCTAGTTGCAGCTGCAGTTATTTCTGAGCGATCCTTAGAGACTTGTTCAGACTAGAACTGTTTTTGACGCTGTTTGCTGCGCAAGGTGCACATTGTATGCTTGTAGCTGAAGGACGCTGAGATCCGTGAAAGTTACTGACCGCCATAACCCACGAAGGTGCAGAGCGGTTCCTTATACAGAGCCTAGTGCACCGCGGTGCTTGGCGTATAGAAAGGGCAGGCGGTGGAGGAGGGCGGCCTTACATACTCGCTGCACTTTCACACAATTTCATATAATCGTGGTGTAAATAGCAAATTTCTAGATCCCTTCATTTATCCACCTGGAGAAGCTGTAACATCTCGCACACTGGGTTCTCACTTCCACATAAGTTGCCGTCCGCTGCCTGTTGTCAGACAAGATCCGTCCCTAGTAACATAGACTCACAAGATGGCGAACAGGAAACTGCTCGCTGTGCCCCCCAATACCCCCAAATACTATCCTGAAGAAATATCAGTGCCCCCATAGTATTAGTGCTCCTCAAGGTCCCACCAATAGTAATTCCCTTCTAGAATGCCCTCAGTAGTAATACTGCCCCCTACAGGGATAACGCTCCTCAAGAGTACCTCCATTAGTAGAATAGCCCTCCGGTATTTATACTGCCCCCTACTTTTATAATGCTCTCCCTGAAGTGCCCCCAGTGTTTTTACTGCCCCCTACTGTTATAATGCCCCCTGCAGTGCCCCCAGTAGTTATATTCCCCCTTTAGTGTCCTTGGAAATTATAATTCCTCAGTCCCTCCAATATGCAGTCCCATGTAAATAACATCACCCCCTCAACATTCAGTCCCATGTAAATAACATCACTCCCTCCCCCAGCCACCTTCAACACACAGTCCCATGTAAATAGTATAACTCCAGCGAGGGCCGGCCTTTGGGGTGTGCGAGCTGTGCGGCAGCACAGGGCGCCATGGCAACAGGGGCGCCTGGCAGCCGACACAGCTCGCAGACGCTACAGGCTACCAGGGCCGGACTGTCCTGCCGTGGCCCTGGTGACAAGTGTCGGCAGCCGGCGGCAGGGTACAGCAGGACGTGAGCGCGTCCATTGCGCCCATTTCCATAGTCATCTGTATCGCCGTCCTCAGGACGGCGATAAAGATTTCTGTGCTGCGGCAGAGGAGGGAGAGGCATGTCCCCTCCCTGTTCCTCCTGAAGGCTGCCAACACTAGGCTGGTCGGAGGCCGGTGCAGGCGGCGCGATGACATCATCTCCCGCCGGAGCCATACAGCGCAGGACACAGGCCAGAAGAGGCCTGCATCGCATCACTGACATGGAGGTAAGTATAAGTGTTTTTTTTTTTTTTTTTATACAATACTGGCGCATGATGGGGGGGGGGCTACTGGCACATAAGGGGGGCTACTGGCACATGATTGGATGGGCACTCTGGCTACTGGCACATGATAGGGGGGCACTTTGGCTACTGGCACATGATATGGGGGGCTACTGGCACATGATTAAGGGGGGACTACTGGCACATACGGGTGGCTACTGGCACATACGGGTGGCTACTGGCACATAAGGGGGGCTACTGGCACATAAGGGTGGCTACTGGCACATAAGGGGGGGGCTACAGGACATAAGTGGGGGCTACTGGCACATGATAGGGGGGCACTCTGGCTACTGGCACATGATATGGGGGGGGGCCTCTGGCTGCTGCCACATGATGGTGGGGGGGACTTATTACTGGCACATAGAAATTGTCTAGAGGGGGCCAAACAAAGACGTGGGTTGAAGATATGAGGGAGAGGCTACACATGCTTAGTGTTGTAAAATGGTTAAATATAGTAACTGACAACATTGCTCTTGTTTCTACAATACACCACAAGATTAGCTCGCACAGGGCGCCTGAACACCTAAGGCCAGCCCTGACTCCACCCCTCTTCAACATGCAGTCCCGTATAAAAATTATGTTTTTGTGTCTCCATTTTCTGAACGCCATATTTTTTTTATTTTTCTGCCGATCGTCTTGTGCAGGGGCTTTCGTTTTTTGCAGGAAGAGTTGACGTTTTTATTGGTACCATTTTTGGGTGAATAGCGCTTCCTGCTCTGTATACACAGCTCTCGGTGAGCGCTGTATATAAAGCTATCTAGAAGGCAGGGACACCTGGGAACTGTCCCTGCCTTCTCTCTGGAGTCTCCTGCTGTCACTGACAGCGGGCCCCCCACTTGGCAGCTGCACGATTAACGTGCAGCTTCCATCTCTGAATGAATAAACAACCGCCCATAGGACGTCTATATCCTATGGGCGGTCGGGAAGTGGTTAATGACCGCTGTAATTTGTCATGCTGTTTGTTAAAAATAAATCTATTAAACGACAACATCTGTGTGGTCGGGAGGAGCTGCCGAAAACCTAATCTGCCAACCCAATGTCCGTCTAGATAGTAATAATAATAGAAACATAGAAACATAGAAACATAGAATGTGTCGGCAGATAAGAACCATTTGGCCCATCTAGTCTGCCCAATATACTGAATACTATGAATGGCCCCAGGCCCTATCTTATATGAAGGATGGCCTTATGCCTATCCCATGCATGCTTAAACTCCTTCACTGTATTTGCAGCTACCACTTCTGCAGGAAGGCTATTCCAGGCGTCAGCAGTGTCACGGCCAGCTCTTCTGAGGGCAGGGTTAGCATGGCAGAAATGGCTGACGTTCATAAAAATGAACCAGGCATGGATCCCACAGGACCTGTGCCTCCCTTGTGCAGAATAGACATTTATAACTGCCTCCCCATCAACCATGTATTCTTGTACTCCGGGGCACTTCTTTATTGAATCCTCATTTTTTTAACTTTACCATGATCTTGCGGTGCAACCCAAAGTTGAATGAACCTCTCCTCTGTCTGGGTGGTGGGGCCGAAATAACTGAAATTGGCCTTCTCCGGTGGTGGTTGATATGACACATGATTCCTTGCTGTGGGACCTGTATCCTCTGTCTGGGTGCTGGGCCGAAATAACTGAGAGTGGCCTTCTCAGTTGGTGGTTGATATGACACATGATTCCTTGCTGTGGGACCTCTCTCCTCTGTCTGGGTGCTGGTCCAAAATAAATGAGAGTGGCCTTCTCCAGTGGTGGGTGATATGACGCCTTATTCCTTGCTGTGGGACCTGTATCCTCTGTCTGGGTGCTGGTCCAAAATAAATGAGAGTGGCCTTCTCCGTTGGTGGTTGATATGACGCATGATTTCTTGATGTGGGACCTGTATCCTCTGTCTGGGTGCTGGTCCAAAATAACTGAAAGTGGCCTTCTCCGGTGGTGGTTGATATGACGCATGATTTCTTGATGTGGGACCTCTCTCCTCTGTCTGGGTGCTGGGCCAAAATACATAACTCACAGAAAAAAGATGCACCACATGGATAAGCAACTGACAACACTGGCTAATCCCTCACTCGGATGTTAAAAGCTGAGAGATTCGCCAATATTTCCAATCAGGAACATATCGGAGCCCCTTCAGGCACCACTTCACGGTATCTCAGCATGACATGGGGTCCTACCACTAGACTACCTATGGTGTGTGAACAAGGTCTGAAAAGGTATTAAGTAGCCTACAGCCCCCTCCCACTCACCTGCATTGCAGGACCAACAATGCAATGGGGAACAAATGAGGCCGCAAGCTACACCTACAACAGACCATGTGACACCGGCTTCCAGGTGCAACAGAATGTTTACCAGCCATATGCAATGGCACATTCAATACATATAAAACAAGAATCACAGAAATAAACGTGGCCTCTGTGAGTTATGTGTTTATATATTTCCATCCGCACATGTTTTTATTTTGTGTATGATGTTTGTGTGGTGCTTGTGGTTCGCGCCGGTATCCTCCATTGTATGCAATTTTTGCTGGGGATAGCTGTTCGCTGCCAACCACATGCGGAGGAACTGCCCCCCCAGTTAGAAACACGCCACAGTGTTTGGGGTTTGGAGCAGTCCCACCCATTTAGGCCACGTTTATTTCTGTGATTCTTGCTGGGCCGAAATAACTGAAATTGGCCTTCTCCAGTGGTGGGTGATATGAGGCATGATTCCTTGCTGTGGGACCTCTCTCCTCTGTCTGGGTGCTGGGCTGAAATAAATGAGAGTGGCCTTCTCCGTTGGTGGTTGATATGACGCATGATTCCTTGCTGTGGGACCTGTATTCTCTGTCTGGGTGCTGGTCCAAAATAAATGAGAGTGGCCTTCTCCGGTGGTGGTTGATATGACGCATGATTCCTTGCTGTGGGACCTCTCTCCAATTGATATTGGTTAATTTTTATTTATTTTATGTTATTTTAATTCATTTCCCTATCCACATTTGTTTGCAGGGGATTTACCTACATTTTGCTGCCTTTGGCAGCCCTCTAGCCCTTTCCTGGACTATTTTACAGCCTTTTTAGTGCCTAAAAGTTCGGGTCCCTATTGACTTCAATGGGGTTCGGGATAAAGTTCGGGTTGAGTTCGAATCCCGAACCCGAACATTTTCGTGAAGTTCGGCCGAACTTCTCGAACCCGAACATCCAGGTGTTTGCTCATCTCTAGTGAAAAACTATACTTTGATAAGGGACACAACAGTGGCATGGAGAGCGATTGGAAAAATCTATAAGCTTTTCATGTACATCACACCTTACATGCCTCTATGGACCCTCCCAGCCTTCCCGTCAGGGAGACAATCTAAGATGTTTAATACATGGAAAGAAAAGGGTATAAGCAAGTTAAAACAGTTATTGACACCCTTGGGAGCAGAGTTAATGTCATGGTGAGATCTCCAAAGTAGGCTCCAACTACAGCCGTCTCACTTCTTGTCATACACACAGATAATCTCATATTGTGCAAAACAGGCAGGAAAGCTTGAGGATGTAGAGAGACTGACGTGGTTTGATGCGCTGATAGGGCGTGAGGGAGAGGCTGGCTCACTCTCGGATCTCTCCAAAGACTCCAGAGCACACACTTCATCTCACTGGGAGAGTCGGTCTTCAGGAAATGGGAAAGAGAGTTAAAAGATGACGTATTGACATCTAGAACTAGAGCAGGTATGGAAAGGGTGAGGCAAGCCATTAATTGCGAAACCTGGAGAGAGATGCAGTTCAGAATTATCCATAAGGCGACTTATGCCTTTGACCTCTCCTATAAAGATGCTCCGGTGCATTATCTCAGATAGTGCCCTAAGTGTCATCTACAGAAAGCTCATTTGTTGCACGGTTTATGGGACTGCCCTATCCCAGCTGTGGAAGGAAGCTGTTGAGTACATTAAGATTGTTTGGGACGTAGAGTTGCATCTCTCTCCACAACAATGCATCTTCCATTTTGTTCCTGTGGATCCCAGGGGGGAGGACCCTCAGGTGAGAGGTATTAAAGGAATACACCTGTTCACTGGCTGTATCCCACCACTCCTACGATAGAAGATGTAGAGAGGACAATGAAGCAGGTATTATGACATATAGAGTTGAGCGACCACCTGGATGTTTGGGTTCGAGAAGTTCGGACGAACTTCCCGAAAATGTTCGGGTTCGGGATCCGAACTCGACCCGAACTTCACCCCGAACCCGAACCCCATTGAAGTCAATGGGGACCGAACTTTTGGGCACTAAATAGGCGGTAAAATAGTCCAGGAAAGGGCTAGAGGGCTGCAAACGGCAGCAAAATGTAGGTAAATCCCCTGCAAACAAATGTGGATAGGGAAATGAATTAAAATAAAATAAATAAAAATTAAGCAATATCAATTGGAGAGAGGTCCCATAGCAGAGAATAAGGCTTCATATCACCTACCAATGGAGAAATCCACTTTCATTTATTTAGGCCCCAGCACCCAGACAGAGGACAGAGGTCGCATAGCAAAGAATCAGGCGTCATGTCACCCACCAATGGAGAAGGCCACTTTTCGATAATTAGGCCCCTGGCACCCAGACAGAGGACAGAGGTCGCATAGCAGAGAATCAGACGTCATGTCGCCCACCAATGGAGAAGGACACTTTTAGATAATTAGGCCCCTGGCACCGAGACGGAGGAGAGAGGTCGCATAGCAGAAAATCAGGCTTCATGTCACCCAGCAATAGAGAAGGCCACTTCCAGATATTTAGCCCATGGAGGACAGAGGTCGCATAGCAGAGAATCAGGCTTCATGTCACCCACCACTGGAACAGGCCACTTTCAGATAATTAGGCCCCTGGCACCTAGACGGAGAAGAGGTTCATTCAACCTTTGGTTGCACCGCAATATAATGGTAAAATAAAAAAAGAGGATTTAATAAAGAAGTGCCCCGGAGTATAAGAATATATGGTTGAGGGGGAGGCAGTTATAAATGTCTATTCTGCGCAAGGGATGGACAGGTCCTGTGGGATCCATGCCTGGTTCATTTTAATGAACGTCAGCTTGTCCACGTCGGCTGTGGACAGGCGGCTGCGTTTGTCAGTAATGACGCCCCCTGCCGTGCTGAATACACGTTCAGACAAAAAGCTGCCCGCCAGGCAGGCCAGCACCTCCAAGGCATAAAAGGCTAGCTCTGGCCACATGGACAATTTGGAGACCAGAAGTTGAATGGGGCCGAACCATAAGTCAGTACGTGGCTGACGTTCCGTATCAGGTGGTGATGCAGTTAGCTGTGGTGTGGTGACAAAACTTTTCCACATTTCTGCCATGCTAACCCTGCCCTCAGAGGAGCTGTCTGTGACACAGCTGCGTTGGCGACCTCTTGCTCCTCCTCTGCCTTCACCTTGGGCTTCCACTTGTTCCCCTCTGACATTTGGGAATGCTCTCAGGAGCGCGTCTACCAGCGTGCGCTTGTACTCGCGCATCTTCCTATCACGCTCCAGTGCAGGAATTAAGGTGGGCACATTGTCTTTGTACCGGGGATCCAGCAGGGTGGCAACCCAGTAGTCCGCACACGTTAAAATGTGGGCAACTCTGCTTTCAATGCGCAAGCACTGCAGCATGTAGTCGCTCATGTGTGCCAGGCTTCCCAGAGGTAAGGACAAGCTGTCCTCTGTGGGAGGCGTATTGTCATCGTCCTCGTATTCAGCCACGCACCAGTGATGGGCCTGAGCTGTGTTAAGTGCCACCCCGCTGAGAACCTGCTTCATTCTCATCCTCCTCCACCTCCTCCCCATCCTCCTTGTCCTCCAGTAGTGGACCCTGGCTGGCCACATTTGTACCTGGCCTCTGCTGTTGCAAAAAACCTCCCTCTGAGCCACTTCTAACAGACTGGCCTGAAAGTGCTAAAAATGACCCCTCCTCCTCCTCCTCCTGGGCCACCTCCTCTTCCATCTTTTCCCTATGTGTTTTTTTCAAGGAGACATAGAAGTGGTATTGTAACGCTGATATCGGCGTCATCGCCACTGGCCATGTTGGTGGAGTACTCGAAACAACGCAACAGGGCACACAGGTCTCGCATGGAGGCCCAGTTATTGGTGGTGAAGTGGTGCTGTTCCGCAGTGCGACTGACCCGTGCGTGCTGCAGCTGAAACTCCACTATGGCCAGGAGTTCCACCTGGTGGGCACGTCGCATATGAGGCGGTGAGCAGGAAGGCCGAAGTTCCGCTGTAGCGCAGACAGGCGAGCAGCGGCAGGATGTGAACACCGGAAGTGCGCACAGAAGGCCTGCATTTTATCCAGCAGCTCTGACATGTCGGGGTAGTTGTGAATGAACTTCTGCACCACCAAATTCAGCACATGCGCCAGGCAAGGGATGTGCGTCAAACCGGCTAGTCCCAGAGCTGCGACGAGATTTCGCCTATTATCGCACACCACCAGGCCGGGCTTGAGGCCCACCGGCAGCAACCACTGGTCGGTCTGTTGTTCAATACCCCGCCACAACTCCTGCGCGGTGTGGGGCCTGTCCCCCAAACATATGAGTTTCAGAACGGCCTGCTGACGTTTACCCCGGGCTGTGCTGAAGTTGGTGGTGAAGGTGTGTGGCTGACTGGATGAGCAGGTGGAAGCAGAGGAGGAGGAAGCCGAGTAGGAGAAGGAGGCTACAGGAGGCAAAGAACGATGCCCTGCGATCCTTGGCGGCGGAAGGACGTGCGCCAAAGAACTCTCTGCCTGGGGCCCAGCCGCCACTACATTTACCCAGTGTGCAGTTAGGGAGATATAGCGTCCCTGGCCGTGCTTACTGGTCCACGTATCTGTGGTTAGGTGGACCTTGCGACAGATGGAGTTGCGCAGTGCACACTTGATTTTATAGGATACTTGGTTGTGTCCACCAGCCTGAATGACAGCATTTTAAAGGCCAGTAATTTAGAAATGCTGGCATTCAGGCCCAGGGCTCGAGGGTGGCTAGGTGGGAATTTACGCTTTCTCTCCAAGGTTTGTGAGATGGAGAGCTGAACGCTGCCGTGTGACATGGTGGAGATGCTTGGTGACGTAGGTGGTGGTGTCGGTGGCATATCCTCTGTTTGGTGGGCCGCAGGTGCCAACATTCCTCCTGAGGCGGAGGAAGAGGCTGAGGCAGCAGCAGAAGAGGGAGCAGGGGGAGCCTGAGTGAGTTCCTTGTTTTTAGGGTGTTTACTCCACTGCAGTTCATGCTTTGCATGTAGATGCCTGGTCATGCAGGTTGTGCTAAGGTTCAGAACGTTAATGCCTCGCTTCAGGCTCTGATGGCACAGCGTGCAAACCACTCGGGTCTTGTCCTCAGCACATTGTTTAAAGAAGTACCATGCCAGGGAACTCCTTGAAGCTGGCTTTGGGGTGCTCGGTCCCTGTTGGCGGTGGCCAGTAGCAGGCGAACTCTCTTGGCGGCGGCTTTTCTGCTTTTGCCCCCTGCTCCCTCTTTTGCTACGCTGTTGGCTCGGTCTTACCACTGCCTCTTCCTCTGAACTATGAAAGTCAGTGGCACGACCTTCATTCCATGTGGGGTCTAAGACCTCATCGTCCCCTGCATCGTCTTCCACACAGTCTTCCTCCCTGACCTCCTGTTCGGTCTGCACATTGCAAAAAGACACAGCAGTTGGCAACTGTGTTTCGTCATCATCAGAGACGTGTGGACTCCGATGAGGTGGTATTCCCATGTCCTCATCATCAGGAAACATAAGTGGTTGTGCATCAGTGCATTCTATGTCTTCCACCACTGGGGAAGGGCTAGGTGGATTCCCCAGGGAAACCCTGCCAGCAGAGCCTTCAAACAGCATAAGAGACTGCTGCATAACTTGAGGCTCTGACAGTTTCTGTAACGGTCCTTTGCTCACCTGAGTCAGAGGACAGCCGGCTGGTGGTTGGAGTCCAGTGGCAAAGGCCCACAGAAGCAGGAAGCAGGTAGCGTGGTCGATCAGTCCGGGTCGGCAGTAGAGATGGCAGCGAGGTAACAGCAGGAGTAGACAGAGCCGTGGTCGGTGGAAGGCAAAAGGTCAATGCAGGCGGCAGTTCAGCGAGGTCAAACGGTCCGGGTCGGCAACAAAGATAAACAGCAGTAGTCGTGGAGGAGCAGAGAGGAAGCTTGCTACAGGCTTGGAGGCACAATAACCAGCAGAGGTCAGGTGCTAGAGGCTGGGCTTATAAAGGGGAAGTAACAGGTGCAAGGGATCACAGAGATTAGCAAGGCAAGGCTGGAACAAGGTAGATCACAGAATTCAGTGGAAGGAAAAGTCCAGGAGGACTGGTAGTCTAGTGGCTAGAGCTACCGCCTGGGACATGGCTGGTCACGGGTTCGAGTCCTGACAGTACTCCCCCCCTTCCAAGGTGACCTCCGGGCACCGCAGGGGAAGGCTTATCTGGGTGACTCAGATGGAACTCCCTGACAAGTCTGGGGGCATGAATGTTCTCCTCCGGTTCCCAGGAGTTGTCTTCTGGAGGATAGCCTTTCCAGGAAATCAAGTATTGTATTTTGCCCCGGTGGAGTCTGGAGTCGAGGATCTTAGAGACAATGTACTCCTCTTCGCCTTGTACCCTTACTGGTGGTGGGGGGGGAGGATGGCGGCCAGAGAAGGTGTTCTCTACAAACGGCTTGAGAAGGGAGCAATGGAAGACTGGGTGCACCCTGATGGAATCCGGAAGGTCAAGCCGAACGTGACCTCATTGATTTGTGCGGTGACCTGGAACGGACCCATGTATTTTGGGGCTAACTTTTTGGAGGGGACCTTCAGTCTGAGGTTCCTGGTGGACAGCCATACCTTGTCTCCTACATGGAAGCCCGGGGTGGGTTTGCGGCGTCTGTCTGCTCCCTGTTTAAAGCACCTCTGGGCGAGCTGGAGGTTGTCTATTATGTCCTTTTGTGCCTCCTGTAGGGTTGTTAGGCGCTCGGCCACTGCTGGGAGGGTGGAGGCGACGGGCAGATGGGGAATGAACACGGGTGCGAGCCTGTGTTAGCAAAGAAAGGGCTATGCTTGGTTGAGCTGTGCTCAGCATTGTTGTAGGCGAACTCGGCTGTGGGGAGATGGTCAAGCCAGTCATCCTGCAGGTGGGAGCTGAAACAGCGTAGGTACTGCTCTAAGGTCTGGTTAGTTCTCTCCGTCTGCCCGCTTGACTGAGGGTGGAAAGCGGAGGAAAGGTTCACTTTAACCCCGAGCGCCAGGCAGAAGTCCTTCCAGAACTTTGAGGTAAATTGTACACCTCGGTCTGAGACCACGTCGTCCGGAATCCCATGCAGCCTGAAGACCTCTTTGAGGACAAGATCAGCCGTCTGTTTGGCCGTGGGTAGGCCCTTGTAGGGGATGAAATGGGCCATTTTGGTGAGGCGGTCGACCACGACCAGGATGGTGTTCATCCCTTTGAAGGAGGAAGGTCTACCACAAAGTCCATGGAGATCGAGCCCCAGGGGCGGGAGGGAATTGGGAGGGGTTGTAACAGACCCACGGGAGAGGAACGAGGAGTCTTATTGCGGGCACAGACCGTGCACGAGGAGATGTACTTCTTGGTGTCCTCCTTGTATGTTGGCCACCAGAAGGAGCGGGAGAGAAGCTCCTGGGTCTTTCTTGTGCCCAGATGGCCGGCCAGCTTGGAGTCATGGTTAAGTTTGAGTACTTCGAGTCGTGCGATTTCTGGTACATAAAGTTGTAGGTCCTGATGAAACCAATGACCATTTTTAAACGTGAGGCTGACATTCCTTGTGGGGTGGGTGAGGAAGGGGTCATTTTCGTATCCTTCTTTGATTGTGACCAGAAGTTCTTTAGAGTAGGTGGCCCCCACAACACTTTTCTCGGATAGGATGTTGTCTTGGCCCTTATTACTCTGTGAGGGCTCTGAAAACATTCTGGAGAGGGCGTCAGCCTTGCCGTTTTTTGATCCGGGGCGATAGGTGATGAGAAAGTTGAAGCGGGAAAAGAATAGGCTCCATCTGGCTTGTCTGGCTGTGAGTCTCTTAGCGCTGCGGATGAACTCGAGGTTTTTGTGATCGGTTAGTACGATTATGGGGTTGGCAGCTCCCTCCAGCAGGTGTCTCCACTCGGAGAAGGCTTCCTTGATCGCCAGTAGTTCTTTGTTCCCGATGTCGTAGTTCTTCTCGGAGGGGGACATCTGGCGAGAGAAATATGCACACGGGTGTAGTAGCATCTTCTCCCCTGTCCGTTATGACAGAACTGCCCCTACCGCGGAGTCAGATGCATCCACTTCGATAGTAAAAGGCAAGTCGGGGTTCGGGTGGACTAGGATTGGAGCAGAAGTGAAGAGGAGTTTCAACTTCGTGAAGGCCTCCTGGGCCTCGGGTGTCCAGGAGAAGGGGACTGCCTTTTTGGTGAGTTGGGTGATCGGTGCAATGACCTTGGAGAAGTCCCGGATAAACTTCCGATAGAAGTTGGCGAAGCCAATAAATCTTTGTACCTCCTTCACGTTTCTTGGAATGGGCCAGTCCAACACGGCTTGGACCTTCCCTGGGTCCATACTTAGGCCCTCTGGGGAGATGATGTACCCGAGGAACTGAGTGGTGGTTCGCTCAAACTCACATTTCTCGAGTTTGATATAGAGAGAGTTCTGGCGGAGTCTCTGCAATACCCTGCGGACATGTTCGCGGTGCTGTTCGAGGTCTTCTGAGAAGATCAAGATGTCGTCCAGGTAAACGACTACAAACAAATCCAGCATGTCCCTGAGGACATCATTAATGAAGTGCTGGAAGGTGGCGGGAGCATTACAAAGTCCGAAAGGCATGACCAGGTACTCGAAGTGACCATAACGTGTCCGGAAGGCGGTCTTCCATTCGTCCCCAGGGCGGATTCGACAAGGTTGTAGGCCCCTCGAAGGTCAAGTTTGGTGAAGATTTTCGCTACCCGGAGTCTCTCGAGGAGTTCAGAAATCAGCGGGAGCGGGTACCGGTTCTTAACGGTTATATCGCTTAGCTTCCTGTAGTCAATGCAGGGACGCAAGGATGAGTCTTTTTCTCCACAAAGAAAAAGGGGGCTCCTGCTGGGGAGGTAGAGGGCCGGATGAACCCTTTCTTTAGGTCCTCGTCCAGGTATTCTTTCAGAGCCTTGAGTTCAGGCTCTGAGAGGGAATAGATACTGCCAAAGGGTATTTCGGCCCCGGGCAACAGTTCTATTGGGCAGTCGTAGGGTCGGTGTGGCGGCAGCTTGTCTGCGTTTTCTTGTCGCAGACATCTTGGAACTCACGATATTGAGGGGGTAGTAGATTCCTGACGGATACTTCAGAGATAGTCGTGTCTTCGGATGGAAGGACGGCTTTGTGGGAGCAATTGAGCGAACAGAACTCGGACGGAAACCGTAAGCAGCGGGTTTCCCAATCCACCGAGGGGTTGTGGGTGGCCAACCATGGAATGCCCAGGATCACCGGGAACTTTGGAGAAGTGATCAGAGAGAAGTGGATCTTTTCACAGTGATTGGGTTCTATGAGGAGCTGTAGTTCAATGGTCTCGTGAGTAGCCGGCCCTGAGGAGAGCGGGGATCCGTCGACGGTTTCCAGGTCAATGGGAGCTGCCTTGACTGTCAATGGAATATTCTGTTCACGAGCGAAGGTTAGATCCATGAAGTTGCCTCCTGCCCCGGAGTCTAACATCGCTGAACAGGAGAGTTGTTGCCCTCAATGTCGATGAGGATGGGGATGATGAAATGGGATCCATGAGCTGCCGTGTTGTTATTTTCAAGGGCTGCTGGTGGGGCTGGAGTCAGTGGTTGCTCCTTTAGCTCCGTGACGGCAATAGTCTTTCGGATCTTATTGGGACATCTAATGGCAAAATGACCCGGCTCCCCACAGTAGAGGCAGAGGTTTTCGGCCAGCCGTCTCTCCTTCTCAGCTGTGGATAGAGACCTGCGTAGTGCGCCGACCTGCATAGGTTCAGTTGCTGGCTGGAGGTCGCGTGGGCGGTAGAGGAGAAGGAGTAAGTGGGCCTGTGGTCCAAGGACCAGAGTCGTTCTTTCTTTCTCTCAGACAGCCTTTGGTCTATCCGGATGCATAACTGAATGAAGTCATCCAGACTGTCCGGGGCCTCAACTCTGGCGAGTTCATCTTTTATTAATTCTGACAGGCCTCGCCGGAACTGGCTCCTCTGTGCAGCTAGGTTCCAGGTGGTGTCCGTGACCCAGCGGCGAAATTCGGCGGTGTATTCAGCAACGGAGCGTCTCCCTTGCCGTAAACTATGTAGTCGCGCCTCAGCTGTTGCACAGCGGTTGGGGTCATCGAAGACTTGGCTCATGGCGGCAATAAAGTTGTTTAAGTCGTCCAGGAGCTGACTGTTAGTCTCCACGTATGGTGATGCCCATGCTAGTGCTTCATCCGTCAGGAGATTAACCATGAATAGCACCTTCTTTCTCTCGGTAATGAAGGGGCCCGGGTACATCTGAAAATAGATGCGGCATTGGTTTAGAAACCCTCGATACTGGCGTCTGTCGCCGCCGAATTTTGATGGAAGTGGCATGCGAGTATCTGCGGCCGTGCTGCGGACGTCCAGGAGTTGCCTCTGAAGTTCAATAATCTCCGCCTGTTGGCTTCGGACAACGCCTTGGAGCTGGGCAAATTCCTCCTGGTACGTAGTACCGAATTCCTGCAGTTCGGTAACCTGCTTGCGCAGAGTGGCCATTGCGGACTCCATGGTATGGCTGGTTATTCTGTAACGGTCCTTTGCTCACCTGAGTCAGAGGACAGCCGGCTGGTGGTTGGAGTCCAGTGGCAAAGGCCCACAGAAGCAGGAAGCAGGTAGCGTGGTCGATCAGTCCGGGTCGGCAGTAGAGATGGCAGCGAGGTAACAGCAGGAGTAGACAGAGCCGTGGTCGGTGGAAGGCAAAAGGTCAATGCAGGCGGCAGTTCAGCGAGGTCAAACGGTCCGGGTCGGCAACAAAGATAAACAGCAGTAGTCGTGGAGGAGCAGAGAGGAAGCTTGCTACAGGCTTGGAGGCACAATAACCAGCAGAGGTCAGGTGCTAGAGGCTGGGCTTATAAAGGGGAAGTAACAGGTGCAAGGGATCACAGAGATTAGCAAGGCAAGGCTGGAACAAGGTAGATCACAGAATTCAGTGGAAGGAAAAGTCCAGGAGGACTGGTAGTCTAGTGGCTAGAGCTACCGCCTGGGACATGGCTGGTCACGGGTTCGAGTCCTGACAGTTTTCCTGATATGCATGGGGGTGATGTGACAGACTGATGGGCTTGGTTTTCAGGCGCCACCTGTGACTGGGTGGGAGATAGTGTTGTGAACGTGCTGGTTCTACTGTCGGCCACCCAATTGACTAGCGCCTGTACTTGCTCAGGCCTTACCATCCTTAGAACGCCATTGGGCCCCACCAAATATCTCTGTAAATTCTTTCGGGTACTGGAACCTGAGGTAGTTGGTTCACTAGGATGTGTGGCTGTGGCAGAATGGCCACATCCTCTCCCAGCACCAGAGGGTCCACTAACACCACCACGATCGCGTCTGCGTCCCTTACTAGATGTTTTCCTCATTGTTACCGTTCACCAAGCACCACAATAAGGAAAAAAATATTTGGCCCAATGTATTGATTTCAAATTCAGGCCTTTTTTTACAGGCATCTAACACTATCTGCCTATTTATTTATGTACCGTAATACACTAATCCAGGCACAGCAGTAACCACTGATTTAGGGGAATATCAATTGTAGGCCTAGTATTTAGGCCCTGGATGAAAGTTATCCTTTTATGGACAGATTTACACTTGGAGATGCACAGTAGCATGTGAAAAATATATGTAGGATTATGCATTTAGCAATTGTATTTTAACACTTTGTGTAATATATCCTTTAACGGACAGAAATATACTTGGAGATGCACGGTAGCGTGTGAATTTATTGAGGATGACCCTCTCAGCACTTGTATATACACCTTGAGTGTAATATACCCTTTTTCGGACAGAAATACACTATGAGATGCACAATAGTGGGTTCAGATTTACAGGATTATGCTTTCAGCAATTGTAATGTAACACTTTTTGTAATATACCCTTTTACGGAAAGAAATATACTTTTAGATGCACGCTGAGTGTAATATACCCTTTATTGACAGATTAACACTTGGCCTGCAACAGCTGGAACACCAGATTCATGGTATTGCTATTTTGGCAAGTGAATTTCACCCCAGAACAAAATCCATCCTTTGACGGTTACTATTAAACTTGTCCAGTCACAGCTGGAACACCAGATTTACGGTATTGCTATTTTGGCAATTGAATTTCACCCCAGAACAAAATATATCCTTTGCTGGACACTATGAAACTTGTCCAGTCACAGCTGGAACACCAGTATTGCTATTTTGGCAATTTCACCCCAGAAAAAAATACATACCCTTTTACGGACAAATGATTTAAACTAGGCCTGCAACATCTGGAACACCAGATTCAGGGTATTGCTATTTTGGCAATTAAATTTCACCCCAGAAAAAAAATATACCGTTTTAGGGACAGATTTAAACTAGGCCTGCAACAGCTGGACCACCAGATTTACTGTATTTCTATTTTTGCAACTGTATTTCACCACAGAAAATAATATATCCTTTGACGGACACTAGGGAAATTGTCCAGTCACAGCTGGAACACCAGATTCAGGGTTTTGGCAATTGAATTTCACCCTAGAACAAAATCTATCCATTGACGGATACTATTAAACTTGTTCAGTCACAGCTGGAACACCAGATTCAGGGTATTTCTATTTTGGCAATTAAATTTCACCCCAGAAAATAATATATCCTGTGACTGACACTATTAAACTTGGCCAGCCACAGCTGAAACCACTGATTTATGGTATTGCTATTTGGGCATTTGAATTTCACCCCAGAAAAAAATATATCTTTTGCCAGACACTATTAAACTTTGCCAGCCACTGCTGGGACACCAGATTTAGGGGATTGCTATTTTGGCAATTGAATTTCACCACAGAAAAAAATCTATCCTTTGCCAGACAGCAGACAGTATTACACTTGGCTAGCCACAGCTGGAACACCAGATTTAGGGGATTGCTAATTTGGCAATTGAATTTAACCCCTTAATAAAATAAAGAAATTTCTATCCTGAGTTTCTAGGGGTGACAATAAGCACAGCCAAGCCCCTGATGTAGTATATAGCAAAGAAAAAAATTGTATTGATGGATTGATGGACTTGGTGGCAGCTTGTGCTGGGGCACCACAAGACACAAAATGGCCGCCGATCAAAGTGACAGAAAAACGCTTTGTGCAGCCTAAAAACCAGTGAGCAATTAACTAGCAGAAGTTGAATGATTTACAGCTTTAGATCGATCACTTCATTAGGTGTTTTTCCCTGCCTAATCTCGCCCTCACAGAAGCTGCATCCTCTCCCTACACTAATCAGAGCAGAGTGCTACGTGACTCCAGCTTAAATAGAGGCTGGGTCACATGCTGCACTTGGCTAATCACAGCCATGCCATTAGTAGGCATGGCTGTGATAGCTTCTTAGGGCAAGAAGTAAAACGCTAGCTGATTGGCTGCTGTGCAGCCCTTCAGAAAGCGGGAAGAAATCGCCGAACAACGGACCCGAACCCAAACTTTTTTGAAAACGTTCGGGTCCGTGTCCCGAACACCCCAAAATTCGGTACGAACCCCAACTATCCAGTTCGGGTTCGCTCATCCCTAGTGACATACCATGAAACTGCCTTGTCCTCACACATGTTTCCATCCATATAAATAGAGAGAACACAACATCTACACTTTATTATCTCTTCCGATGTCTCCTCTTATCTCCAGTTATTGTATTTTACATGAGATTTTGTAGGATTTCACATCGTTCATCTTCTTTCCATTCAGGTTTCTACAATATAGGATCCTCTAAGTGGAGATCTTCTATATAAGATCCTTCTCCTGATTGACCCGACAAGAATGGACAGGGACAAGATGGCGGAGAGGATAATAAATCTCACCCTAGAGATCCTCTTCCGGCTTACTGGAGAGGTGAGAGGTTCTGATGATGTCACATTACATCATCTTATCTATGTTACTAACAGATGGACATGACTGGAGAGGTGAGGGACTCTGGAGATGTATGGAGTGATATTTATTACTGTGTCTCTCCATAACCAGGACTACACAGTAGTGAAGAAGACCTCTAGTGAGCGCTGTCAGGACCCTGTGTCTGAAGGATGGGGAAGAACCCTGAGCCCAATCATGGAGCCTCCACCTCACCCGCTGATACATGAGGAAATCAATAGAGAGAAGATCCTAGAGCTAACCAACAAGATGATGGAGCTGCTGACTGGAGAGGTGACAATGCTGGGAATGCTGGGACATTATACAGGAACAGTATGAAGGGATCTGGGTGATGACCGTGTCATTGTGTTGTCAGGTTCCTATAAGGTGTCAGGATGTCACCGTCTATTTCTCCATGGAGGAGTGGGAGTATTTAGAAGGACACAAAGATCAGTACAAGGACGTCATGATGGAGGATCACCGGCCCCTCACATCACCAGGTAATAGACATGACTAAATACACACGTCCTCTCATTATCTGTATGTAAGGGATGAATTCAGTCACTTGATGTGTTTCCTACAGATAAGGAAGAGAGAAGAACACTGGAGAGATGTCCCAGTCCTCTTCTTCTACAGGATGGTTCAGAAGAACATCACAATGTCCCACAGGATGATCAGGTAGATGGAGATAAGGTCTCATGAAATGTCCCCTACGATCTGTAGAAGGCTGAGAAGATCTTGTCTTCCGTCTTGTTTTATCCACCAGTATTATATGTTTTATCCTTGTATAATGAGAAAGGTGGAGATGGCAGGATTACAGCTGACCATAGACATTACATGTTGTCTGGGTCTTCTCACAATCCTCTGCCTGTACAGACTTTTAAAGGGAACCTGTCATCAACTTTATGCTGACCTCACTGAGGACAGCATAAAGTAGTGACAGAAATGCTGATTTTATCGGTGTGTCACTCATGATCTAATAGTAAGTGGTTACCGGGACCAGCTTTATAATCGTTAGGCCAAGCCTTGAGAAGAGTCAAATCTACTTGAGAGGAGTCCTGGTTATTCAAAATCTCGTGCTCTTGCCCATCTGCTGATGATTGTCAGTTCTCTCCTAGAAAGAAAGGGAGAAAACTAGGTAGAAGACTGTCAGTCACCAGAAGGTGGGAAGGGAGAGCAGGAATTCATGAATAACCAGGACTCTTCTCAAGTAGATTTGACTTTTTTCAAGGCCTGGGCTGTAATGATTATGATGCTGGCTCTCGGGAACCACTTATTTTTAGATCATGAGTGACACGCCGATGAAATCAGCATTTCTGTCACTACTTTATGCTGTCCTTGGTGAGGTCAGCATAACGTTGATGACAGGTTCCTTTTAAGATGGCCTCCTCTGTCAACTGCTGCAGATCTTTCGTGGCTGCACAAGAGTGGCACAGCCGTTTTCTGAGAGGTCCTCGGCCGGGACCATACAACAATACAAATGGTCAACCATAGTTGTGTTCGGATTGTCAGCTCGAACATGAACATCAGGAGATAAATGCATCATTATCTTTAAGGCCCCTTGCAGATGAGCATTCCTCCCGCAGCGAGTCTGCTTTGCAGCTCCCTGCCTCACCTCCCTGCACTGATGGGAGTCACATAGCATTATACTGATTTATGATGCTATGTAACCCTTACAATTCTGGAATGTATTAGATAACACTGGCAGCATTATCCCAATGTTATCCAATACATTCCAGAACGGTAAGGGTTACATAGCATCATGAATCAATATAATGCTATGTGACCCCCAGCAGCGTAGGGAGTTCAGGCCAGGATCAGGCAGTTGATTATTGGAAAAGCTGTATATGATTATTTTCATCAGCACATATAATTCTAACTCACCTGCAGTTTTCTATAGTTTCCCGCACACACACTTCCATCAGGAGGTAGATTCTATAGGTCTGTTTGTTAGCGAGCACTATCCCGAGCAAGAGGTAGAATTGCGGTTCACTGCCTAAAAAAGATGTCCATGAGCAAACCCTCCCTACATGTTTCACCGGGGCACTGGCTTCATCAGGGGAGTTTGGGTTGTACTAAAGGGAAGCTCAAGGACCTGCCACATTTTATTGTAATCCTGTGCCTGCCTTTTGTTTTTGAAGCCAATCATAGGCGTGCGCAGCCTATTGCATCAATATAATGAAGGGAGAGGAAATCATTATAAACTTACCGTATTTTTCGCCCTATAAGATGCGTCGGCCCATAAGACGCACCTAGATTTTAGAGGGGAACAATAAGAAAAAAATATTTTTCATTACACCTGAGGTCAGACCACCAATCAGACCCCCAATGTTTATCAGACCTCAGCTGACAGCCCCAATAAGACCCCCAATGTTAATAAGACCCCAATAAGACCTCATCTCAGACCCCAATGTGAATGACCCCCAATCAGAACTCAGATAAGAGCCCCAGTGCCTCATATCCGCCCCAGTGCCTCATCTCAGCAGCCAGTGCCTCATACCAGCCCCAGTGCCCCTCTTCAGCCCCCAAATAAAATAAAAAAACACTTACCTTTCCTGCTCCGGACGCCACCGCTCCTCACTGCCCGCGCTCGGTAATCCTCATGTATAGTCTGCTGTGTGGGCGCACACAGCGCGAGGTCACAGTGCATCCTCACACTGTGCGCAGCCTTCACAGTGGAGCGCCAAGGACCAGGAAGAGGTGAGTATAGCGCTTTTAGCACTTCCCAGCCCTCCGGTACTAATCAGCGCTTCCGTAATGGTAGTATTCTCCCCATAAGACTCACGGACATTTTTCCCCAAAAACGCATCTTAATGGGTGAAAAATACGTATTTACAAACTACACGGCAGACCGCAGTGCAGCACGGAGGTGACAGAACCTCAAGTCGGCTTGATTAGGGTGTGCCCAGGCACCCCTGAAACACACCGTGCGCACGCCTATGCAGCCAATAGTGAAGCCCCCCAGGGCCAGGGGACCATTGGAAAAGCAGTATAAGATTGTTTTCATCAGCACATATAACGTCAACTCACCAGCAATTTTCTAGATGCTCAGAAGCATCCGAATGTTTGATACCCTTTGATTATGGACACCTGACCATGTAATCTCCAGTCTGACCACCAGTCCGAGGCTTGCTGTCCTGTCAGACAGGAGATCAGTCTGTCCTGTGTGGCTGACGTCCTGTGAACTACAAGATTACAGCGTCATTTATCAGATCCTCCTGAGAGCTCCCTCCCCACCAGCTACTCCTCCTTGTCTTCTGTATGTCCCTAAACATAGCATGCTGCTGAAGATATCATCTCTACATTATCACATAAACTGGGAAAGCACATATTTAAACGATACGTCCCTGAAGTGATTACCTTGAGAATAAAGATGAGGAAATCAAGTCTAAACTGATCAGATTCAGTAAGACCCCAGCAGTGGAGGAGATCTCTCTCCACACCTAGGTTCTGATAGGAGTGTGTCTGTGTGATCTGATCGTACCTACTTCCCCTTTCTCCTTCCCCTGCTTAGGGGTGTAAAAAAGGAGTAAGGGGAGACCTCAGGAGTGGATACTCTGCACACCTATGTATGACTGCTCACTAAAGCGAGTATTCACAAAATCCAGTGCTCCTCTGCTATTCTGGAAGAATCCAGTAGGTAGCCTGCAGCCAGACCACACAGAGACCACTAGACCTGGAACATATTGGGTAATCTAGATACCTATAGATTCACCCTAAAATACTTGTGGATCAACCCCCCACCAGAATTTCATGTGCACTTTGAACCAACACCTCACTCCAATATCCTATCAGATGATAGGCGTGATCTGTACACCATAACATAATAGTGACAGCGGGACCCCCATGGTACTAATGGATCACACTTGTATTTCCTTTTAGCATAAATAGTAACAGTTATGTTTTATCTCAATAAGGGTGACCCTGTACAGGGACTATTTTGGGGTTATCAATTTTCTCATTCAGTTTTTGTCAAGATCCCTCTACCGTGGGGCGTTCATCCCCGCTATGGTCACATGGTATACCAGGACTAGAGATGAGCGAACACCTGGATGTTCAGGTTCGAGAGGTTCGGCCGAACTTCCGGAAAATGTCCGGGTTCGTGATCCGAACTCAACCCGAACTTCATCCCGAACCCAAACCCCATAGAAGTCAATGGGGACCCGAACTTTGGGCACTAAAAGCCTGTAAAAGACTCCCGGAAAGGGCTAGAGGGCTGCAAAAGGCAGCAAAATGTAGGTAAATCCCCTGCAAACAAATGTAGATAGGGAAATGAATTAAAATAAAATAAAATAAATAAAATTAACCAATATCAATTGGAGAGAGGTCCCACAGCAAGGAATCATGCGTCATATCATCCACCACTGGAGAAGGCCACTCTCATTTATTTGGGACCAGCACCCAGACAGAGGATACAGGTCCCACAGCAAGGAATCATGCTTCATATCAACCACCACCGGAGATGGCCACTCTCATGTATTTTGGACCAGCACCCAGACAGAGGATACAGGTCCCACAGCAAGGAATAAGGCGTCATATCAACCACCACCGGAGAAGGCCACTCTCATGTATTTTGGACCAGCACCCAGACAGAGGATACAGGTCCCACAGCAAGGAATAAGGCGTCATATCAACCACCACCGGAGAAGGCCACTCTCATTTATTTTGGACCAGCACCCAGACAGAGGAGAGAGGTCCCACATCAAGGAATCATGCGTCATATCAACCCACACCGGAGAAGGCCACTCTCATGTATTTTGGACCAGCACCCAGACAGAGGAGAGAGGTTTTCACAGCAGAGAATCATGCATTTAGATCACCCACCACAGGAGTAGGCCACCATTTAATGGGACCCCGGTAACCATGTCAGATGGCACAAACATCAGCTTCACATCACCCAGCACAAGAGAAGGCCACTTTGAGAGACTTTGACCCCGGCACCCAGACGGAGGAGAGAGGTTTTCACAGCAGAGAATCATGCATTTAGATCACCCACCACAGGAGTAGGCCACCATTTAATGGGACCCCGGCAACCATGTCAGATGGCACAAACATCAGCTTCACATCACCCAGCACAAGAGAAGGCCACTTTGAGAGACTTTGACCCCTGCACCCAGACGGAGGAGAGAGGTTTTCACAGCAGAGAATCATGCATTTAGATCACCCACCACAGGAGTAGGCCACCATTTAATGGGACCCCGGCAACCATGTCAGATGGCACAAACATCAGCTTCACATCACCCAGCACAAGAGAAGGCCACTTTGAGAGACTTTGACCCCTGCACCCAGACGGAGGAGAGAGGTTTTCACAGCAGAGAATCATGCATTTAGATCACCCACCACAGGAGTAGGCCACCATTTAATGGGACCCCGGCAACCATGTCAGATGGCACAAACATCAGCTTCACATCACCCAGCACAAGAGAAGGCCACTTTGAGAGACTTTGACCCCTGCACCCAGACGGAGGAGAGAGGTTTTCACAGCAGAGAATCATGCATTTAGATCACCCACCACAGGTGTAGGCCACCATTTAATGGGACCCCGGCAACCATGTCAGATGGCACAAATATCAGCTTCACATCACCCAGCACAGGAGAAGGCCACTTTGAGAGACTTTGACCCCTGCACCCAGACGGAGGAGAGAGGTTTTCACAGTAGAGAATCATGCATTTAGATCACCCACCACAGGAGTAGGCCGCCATTTAATGGGACCCCGGTAACCATGTCAGATGGCACAAACATCAGCTTCACATCACCCAGCACAAGCGAAGGCCACTTTGAGAGACTTTGACCCCTGCACCCAGACGAAGGAGAGAGGTTTTCACAGCAGAGAATCATGCATTTAGATCACCCACCACAGGAGTAGGCCACCATTTAATCATGGGACCCCGGCAACCATGTCAGATGGCACAAACATCAGCTTCACATCACCCAGCACAAGAGAAGGCCACTTTGAGAGACTTTGACCCCTGCACCCAGACGGAGGAGAGAGGTTTTCACAGCAGAGAATCATGCATTTAGATCACCCACCACAGGTGTAGGCCACCATTTAATGGGACCCCGGCAACCATGTCAGATGGCACAAACATCAGCTTCACATCACCCAGCACAAGAGAAGGCCACTTTGAGAGACTTTGACCCCTGCACCCAGACGGAGGAGAGAGGTTTTCACAGCAGAGAATCATGCATTTAGATCACCCACCACAGGAGTAGGCCACCATTTAATGGGACCCCGGTAACCATGTCAGATGGCACAAACATCAGCTTCACATCACCCAGCACAAGCGAAGGCCACTTTGAGAGACTTTGACCCCTGCACCCAGACGGAGGAGAGAGGTTTTCTCAGCAGAGAATCATGCATTTAGATCACCAACCACAGGAGTAGGCCACCATTTAATGGGACCCCGGCAACCATGTCAGATGGCACAAACATCAGCTTCACATCACCCAGCACAAGAGAAGGCCACTTTGAGAGACTTTGACCCCTGCACCCAGACGGAGGAGAGAGGTTTTCACAACAGAGAATCATGCATTTAGATCACCCACCACAGGAGTAGGCCACCATTTAATGGGACCCCGGTAACCATGTCAGATGGCACAAACATCAGCTTCACATCATCCAGCACAAGAGAAGGCCACTTTAAAAGATTTTGACCCCTGCACCCAGACAGAGGAGAGAGGTTTTCACAACAGAGAATCATGCATTTAGATCACCCACCACAGGAGTAGGCCACCATTTAATGGGACCCCGGTAACCATGTCAGATGGCACAAACATCAGCTTCACATCACCCAGCACAAGCGAAGGCCACTTTGAGAGACTTTGACCCCTGCACCCAGAAAGAGGAGAGAGGTCCCACAGCAGAGATTCATGCATTTATATCAGCCAGCACAGGAGAAGGCCGCTTTCAGTGACTTAGGCCTTAGCACCGACACAGAGGAGACAGGTCAGATAGCACAAGCATCAGTTTCACATCAACCACCACAGGAGAAGGCCACTTTGAGAGACTTTGACCCCTGCACCCAGAAAGAGGAGAGAGGTCCCACAGCAGAGATTCAGGCATTTATATCAGCCAGAACAGGAGAAGGCCGCTTTCAGTGACTTAGGCCTTAGCACCGACACAGAGGAGACAGGTCAGATAGCACAAGCATCAGTTTCACATCAACCACCACAGGAGAAGGGCACTTTTAGAGACTTTGACCCCTGCACCCAGAAAGAGGAGAGAGGTCCCACAGCAGAGATTCATGCATTTATATCAGCCAGCACAGGAGAAGGCCGCTTTCAGTGACTTAGGCCTTAGCACCGACACAGAGGAGACAGGTCAGATAGCACAAGCATCAGTTTCACATCAACCACCACAGGAGAAGGGCACTTTTAGAGACTTTGACCCCTGCACCCAGAAAGAGGAGAGAGGTCCCACAGCAGAGATTCAGGCATTTATATCAGCCACCACAGGAGAAGGCCGCTTTCAGTGACTTTGGCCCCCTGCACCCACACAAAGGAGACATGTCAGACAGCACAAGTATAACATTCATATCACCCAGCACAGGAGAAGGACACTTTCATGTACTTTGGCCCCGGCACCCAGACAGACGGAAGGTTCATTCAACTCTGGGTTGCACCCCAAGATCCTACTTAATTTCAAAAATTGATTTTTCAATGAAGAAGTGGCCAGGAGTACAAGTCAACATGGTTTAAGGCAGTTATTAAGGACTACTCTGCACAAGGGAGGGTCAGGTCTTGTGGGATCCATGCCTGGTTCATTTTTATAAACGTCAGCTTGTCCACGTTGGCTGCGGACAGGCGGCTGCGTTTGTCAGTAATGACGCCCCTGCCGTGCTGAATACACGTTCAGATAAAACGCTGGCCGCCGGGCAGGCCAGCACCTCCAAGGCATAACATGCTAATTCTGGCCACGTGGACAATTTGGAAACCCAGAAGTTGAATGGGGCCGAACCATCCGTCAGTACGTGGAGTTGTGTGCAGATGTACTGTTCAACCATGTTAGTGAAATGTTGCCTCCTGCTAACACGTTCCGTATCAGGTGGTGGGGCAGTTAGCTGTGGCGTGGAGACAAAACTTTTCCACATTTCTGCCATGCTAACCCTGCCCTCAGAGCAGCTGGCCGTGACACTGCTGCGTGGGCGACCTCTAGCTCCTCCTCTGCCTTGGCCTTGGCCTTCCACCTGTTCCCCTGTGACAGTTGGGAATGCTCTCAGGAGCGCGTCTACCAGCGTGCGCTTGTACTCGCACATCTTCCTATCACGCTCCAGTGCAGGAAGTAAAGTGGGCACATTGTCTTTGTACCGTGGATCCAGCAGGGTGGCCACCCAGTAGTCAGCACACGTTAAAATGTGGGCAACTCTGCTGTCGTTGCGCAGGCACTGTAGCATGTAATCGCTCATGTGTGCCAGGCTCCCCAGAGGTAAGGACAAGCTGTCCTCTGTGGGAGGCATATCGTCATCATCCTCTGTATCCCCCCAGCCACGCACCAGGGATGTGCCTGCGCTGTGCTGGGTGCCACCCCGCTGTGAACCTGCTTCATCCTCATCCTCCTCCACCTCCTCCTCATCCTCCTCGTCCTCCAGTAGTGGTCCCTGGCTGGCCACATTTGTACCTGCCCTCTGCTGTTGCAAAAACCTCCCTCTGAGCCACTTCTAACAGACTGGCCTGAAAGTGCTAAAAACGACCCGTCATCCTCCCTCCTCCTGGCCCTGGCCCACCTCCTCTTCCATCA
>JAKVIS010000830.1:0-50015 GCA_033119425.1 Bufotes viridis | reverse complement strand
GAACTTGCCTATGGCCTCCCTTCTAAGGCTACATTCACACAACGTTGACAGCCCTTTTTAGAACCATTTGCAGTCTACGTGGCTATTCACATGGCCATTTTTGCAGTGAATAGTGAACGTCAAATAATAGGACATGTTTTTAACGGCCCCTAGGAGTGCACCAGTCTAACAGCAGTTAAAAATTAGTGCACTGGTGGGGTTAGGGGTTGACAAAAAAATGACCTCATCCACTTGCATGCACAGAGGCAGTCGCTCTTCTCTTGATGCTGAAGGACCTACTTAAGGGAACGCAGGTCCTTCAGCATCAAGAGAGGAGCGACTGCCTTTGTGCGTGCAAGTGGATGAGGGGAGTAATTAAAAAAAAAAGTACATTATTACAGCTGAGGGCCATAATGGGAGACGTTGGGGACCACTATGCAGGACATGATTACTGCTGGGGGTCACTATAGAGGACGTGATTACTTCTGGGGCTCACTATGGAGGACATGATTACTGCTGAAGGTCACTATGGTGGGCATTATTACTGCAGGGGTCACTATGGAGGAAATGATTACTGCTGAAGGTCACTATGGTGGGCATTATTACTGCGGGGGGTCACTATGGAGGAAATGATTACTGCTGAGGGTCACTATGGAGGAAATGATTACTGCTGAGGGTCACTATGGAGGACATTATTCCTGCTGAGGGTCACTATGGAGGACATTATTCCTGCTGAGGGTCACTATGGAGGACATTATTACTGCTGAGGGTCACTATGGAGGACATTATTACTTCTGGGGACCACTATGGAGGACATGATTACTGCTGGGGGTCACTATAGAGGACATGATTACTTCTGGGGACCACTATGGAGGACATGATTACTGCTGGAAGTCATTATGGGGGGGGGGGCATTATTACTGCTGGGGGTCATTATGGAGGAAATGATTACTGCTGCGGATCACTTTGGAGGACATGATTACTGCTGAGGGTCACTTTAGAGGACATGATTACTGCTGAGGGTCACTATGGAGGACATGATTACTGCTGAGGGTCACTATGGAGGACATGATTACTGCTGAGGGTCACTTTGGAGGACATGATTACTGCTGAGGGTCACTTTGGAGGACATGATTACTGCTGAGGGTCACTATGGAGGACATGATTACTGCTGGGGCTCACTATGGAGGACATGATTACTGCTGAGGGTCACTATGGAGGACATGATTACTTCTGGGGACCACTATTGAAGACATGATTACTGCTGAGGGTCACTATGGGGGGCATTATTACTGCGGGGGTCACTATGGAGGACATGATTACTGCTGGGGACCACTATGGAGGAAATGATTACTGCTGGAGATCACTTTGGAGGACATGATTACTTCTGGGGACCACTACGGAGGACATGATTACTCCCGAGGGTCACTATGGAGGACATGATTACTGCTGAGGGTCACTATGGAGGACATTATTCCTGCTGAGGGTCACTATGGAGGACATTATTACTGCTGAGGGTCACTATGGAGGACATTATTACTGCTGAGGGTCACTATGGAGGACATTATTACTGCTGGGGCTCACTATGGAGGACATGATTACTGCTGAGGGTCACTATGGAGGACATTATTCCTGCTGAGGGTCACTATGGAGGACATTATTACTGCTGAGGGTCACTATGGAGGACATTATTACTGCTGAGGGTCACTATGGAGGACATTATTACTGCTGGGGCTCACTATGGAGGACATGATTACTGCTGAAGGTCACTATGGTGTGCATTATTACTGCGAGGGGTCACTATGGAGGAAATGATTACTGCTGAGGGTCACTATGGAGGACATTATTACTGCTGAGGGTCACTATGGAGGACATTATTCCTGCTGAGGGTCACTATGGAGGACATTATTACTGCTGAGGGTCACTATGGAGGACATTATTACTGCTGAGGGTCACTATGGAGGACATGATTACTGCTGAAGGTCACTATGGAGGACATGATTACTGCTGGGGCTCACTATGGAGGACATGATTACTGCTGGGGCTCACTATGGAGGACATGATTACTGCTGAGGGTCACTATGGAGGACATGATTACTTCTGGGGACCACTATTGAAGACATGATTACTGCTGAAAGTCACTATGGGGGGCATTATTACTGCGGGGGTCACTATGGAGGACATGATTACTGCTGGGGACCACTATGGAGGAAATGATTACTGCTGGAGATCACTTTGGAGGACATGATTACTTCTGGGGACCACTACGGAGGACATGATTACTCCCGAGGGTCACTATGGAGGACATGATTACTGCTGAGGGTCACTATGGAGGACATTATTCCTGCTGAGGGTCACTATGGAGGACATTATTACTGCTGAGGGTCACTATGGAGGACATTATTACTGCTGAGGGTCACTATGGAGGACATTATTACTGCTGGGGCTCACTATGGAGGACATGATTACTGCTGAGGGTCACTATGGAGGACATTATTCCTGCTGAGGGTCACTATGGAGGACATTATTACTGCTGAGGGTCACTATGGAGGACATTATTACTGCTGAGGGTCACTATGGAGGACATTATTACTGCTGGGGCTCACTATGGAGGACATGATTACTGCTGAAGGTCACTATGGTGTGCATTATTACTGCGAGGGTCACTATGGAGGAAATGATTACTGCTGAGGGTCACTATGGAGGACATTATTACTGCTGAGGGTCACTATGGAGGACATTATTCCTGCTGAGGGTCACTATGGAGGACATTATTACTGCTGAGGGTCACTATGGAGGACATTATTACTGCTGAGGGTCACTATGGAGGACATGATTACTGCTGAGGGTCACTATGGAGGACATGATTACTGCTGGGGCTCACTATGGAGGACATGATTACTGCTGGGGCTCACTATGGAGGACATGATTACTGCTGAGGGTCACTATGGAGGACATGATTACTTCTGGGGACCACTATTGAAGACATGATTACTGCTGAAAGTCACTATGGGGGGCATTATTACTGCGGGGGTCACTATGGAGGACATGATTACTGCTGGGGACCACTATGGAGGAAATGATTACTGCTGGAGATCACTTTGGAGGACATGATTACTTCTGGGGACCAGGGCTGTGGAGTCGGAGTCGAGGAGTCGGAGTCGGAGGCAATTTTGGGTACCTGGAGTCGGAGTCGGCAAAAAATGGACCGACTCCGACTCCGACTCCTACTAGATTTAAATTGGAATAAAAAAAAATTGGAATAAAAAAAAAGCAAGTTTAAATGTCCCAATTCAGATAAAGTTATAATTAATTACTTCTCTACTGTAAGAATAAAGGCCAATGCATGCAGTGCGTCACGCTACCGCTAAACAAAGACGTTAAGTGACCGTGAAGAAGCATGCTTTCATATGCTTTACTATGCAGTTAAAGGGACACTGACAGGCTGATTTACCGGCTAAAGATATATCTGCTGGTATTCATCAGAGGATTAGGAATACAACTAGACGACTGTTACCCCCAGTTGAGGTTTACTTGTGTTTAAAAACGTTTTAATCAATATGCAAATTCTCTACCTTTGTGCCCAAGGGGCAGGCGCACATGTAGAGTACTGGCAGCACTAGACAGGACTAGGTAGCGAGGAGGAAGAGAGAAAGCTGGCACAGCCTCAGCATAGCCAGACGAGGCTGCTGCCAGCACTCTACACGTGCGCCTGCGCAGGAATTCAGCGCTCGGCTAGCCTGAAAAAAAGGCCAGTGCAGTGAATAATAACGAGGGGAACAGCGCTGGGAAGCTGTACTGGGCGCGGCTGGGCACAAAGCCGCAGGAGACGCTGCCCCATTGGGCACAAAGATAGTGAATTTGCATACAGATTAAAATGTTTCTAAACACAAGTACAGCTTAACTGGGGGTAACATTAGTATAGTTTTATTCCTAATTCTCTGATGAATACCAGTATATATATATATATCTTTAGCTGGAAAATCAGCCTGTCAGTGTCCTTTAAGGAGCGGCAATACTTACACTTTCCATTGTCTTGTGGTCTGCTGTTACAGGGAACCCATGGTTATCCTCGCCTCTCACTGATAACTGATTAAGGACTGAGACACTTGTATAAGTGAAGGGAATGGATAGTCAATAGTTCAAGACTGAAGCTGTAAACCATTTGAAAACTGCTATCATTCAGCTAAGGCTATAAAACATGTAAACTCAGATTGTTAGCTTAAATTTTAAACATGACTATGGGATTCTACTAGGAAAATCATGTTTTAAAATAAAGGCCCCTTCCCCTGCCCCTTCCTGGATCCTCCCACTGCTCTATCTTCAGCAGAAGATCAGCACACAAAGGAGAAGGCAGCAGCTTCTGCTCAACTACCTCTGTGCTAGAGAAGATTAGAAGAACTTGGTGGAACAGCTTCGTATTTGCATATTAAATACAGAGGAGTCGGAGTCGAGGAGTCGGAGTCGGAGTCGGAGTCGGAAGTTTCAAAATCTGAGGAGTCGGAGTCGGAGTCGGACAATTTATCTACCGACTCCACAGCCCTGCTGGGGACCACTACGGAGGACGTGATTACTGCTGGGGCTCACTATGGAGGACATTATTACTGCTGAGGGTCACTATGGAGGACATGATTACTGCTGGAGATCACTTTGGAGGACATGATTACTTCTGGGGACCACTATGGAGGACATGATTACTCCTGAGGGTCACTATGGAGGACATGATTACTGCTGAGGGTCACTATGGAGGACATTATTCCTGCTGAGGCTCACTATGGAGGACATTATTACTGCTGAGGGTCACTATGGAGGACATTATTACTGCTGAGGGTCACTATGGAGGACATTATTACTGCTGAGGGTCACTATGGAGAACATTATTACTGCTGAGGGTCACTATGGAGAACATTATTACTGCTGGGGCTCACTATGGAGGACATGATTACTGCTGAAGGTCACTATGGGGGGCATTATTACTGCGGGGGGTCACTATGGAGGACATGATTACTGCTGACACATGTATACATAGATTCACACACATATACACAGTGTGACACACATGTATACATAGATTCACACACATATACACACTGTGACACATGTATACATAGACTCACACACATATACACACTGACACATATGTATACATAGATTCACACACATATACACACTGACACATATATACATAGATTCACACACATATACACACTGTGACGCATATATACATAGATTCACACACATATACACACTGTGACACATATGTATACATAGATTCACACACATATACACACTGTGACACACATTTATACATAGATTCACACACATATACACACTGTGACACATATGTATACATAGATTCACACACATATACACACTGTGACACACATGTATACATAGATTCACACACATATACACACTGTGACACACATGTATACATAGATTCACACACATATACACACTGTGACACACTGTATACATAGATTCACACACATATACACACTGTGACACATGTATACATAGATTCACACACATATACACACTGTGACACATATATACATAGATTCACACACATATACACACTGTGACACACATGTATACATAGATTCACACACATATACACACTGTCACACACATATACACACTGTGACACACATGTATACATAGATTCACACACATATACACACTGACACATATGTATACATAGATTCACACACATATACACACTGACACATATGTATACATAGATTCACACACATATACACACTGTGACACATATATACATAGATTCACACACATATTCACACTGTGACACATGTATACATAGATTCACACATATACACACTGTGACACACATGTATACATAGATTCACACACATATTCACACTGTGACACACATGTATACATAGATTCACACACATATACACACTGTGACACATGTATATATAGATTCACACACATATACACACTGTGACACACATGTATACATAGATTCACACACATATACACTGTGACACACTTATACAAATATACCTACACACATACACTTTGACACACAAACACACATACAGTATATACATATATTCACACACATATACACACTGTAGCACATATGGTCTGTACATTTATTCACTTATACACAGTGACACACACACATACATTTGTAGATACAAATTCACACTGTAGCACATACATACACACATACGTACATACATTTATTCACATGTATACACTGTGAAGCACAAATGCACATATATATGTATATATGTATATACAAGAACCTTCTAGGATGGTTTTCTTTCACAGTTACTAGGACAGGGCTGGGCACAGCAGGACATGACTGCTCCTGCCAGCGCAGATTTGGAGAGGCTGGGGCTGGGTCCTCCTCCGACTGGACTTTTTTGTCATGCTCTCTGTCATGTGCTGGTGCAAGGTTAACAAATCTCTCATATTTATTCTCCTTTTACCAACAACTGCCCGACAGAATTATTTAGAGACTTTCTAGAAGAGAGGAGGAAGAGATCCATGTGATGAGATAGGGAAGGAGAGGAGGTTTAACCCCATAACACTCCCCCCTTAATGTTCAGGTGTCCACATTGTGACCATGCAGTGTATGGCATTTAGATTTGGCTTTCTCACCAGTATATACAGATCTTTGGGTTTCTCCTCTGTCACTTGCTGGGTGACGCCCCGAACAGCACTTTGTAGTGATTCCTGTCATCATGTTGGATCACCCGTGTATGTTCCTTGTAAATAGCTTTTTCTGCTTTTGTCTTACAGGTCAGAATGATCCGTCCAGCACTCAGATCTGCAGCCTGTCCATTGGCTCCTGTCCGGCAATGTGCACATGTAGTAACGGCATAGTGGATTGTCGGGGGAAAGGCTTGACTGCAATCCCAGCAAATCTCCCGGAGACCATGACCGAAATGTGAGCCCGCATCCTCCACCACAACCCCTTATTATTCCTCTCTGTCTCAGATGACATGATTGCTGCTGTGCAAAAAAGCCTAACATGACCGATATCCACCAGGCCTTCCTCATCAGCTGGAAAGAATGTTAAATGTGGATTTTAAGATTAATGTTAACCTTATGACTATGTGGCTATAGAAATGATCCAGGGGTTACCCTCTACGACGTATGTTCCTAGCCTAGGCAGGTAGTCCTAGGTTTTGTCAGCTCCTAAGATGTCTGTTTGAACAAATACTTGTATTCCCCATGAAAATCGTGGAGCATCTTTTAGAACTATGCATGGGGTTGTTCCTCTGTTATTTCTCCTAGAAATGTATGGCTAGATTGTTACCATTCCTTGTCAATAGAGTGTGTCCCCACAGTCTGCCTGTAATCATGTGTGGGGACACGTCCTACTGGCAAACAGAATGGTAAACCCAGTTGTCAATCCATTCATACATTTCCAGGAGGTATAACAGAGGAACTTCAGAAAACATGCTGACGTTCTCTTTAAAGGTATTGTCAACTCAGGATGATCCAAGTCAATAAGCACTAGAGACATCCCAGCCAGGGTACATGGGCACTCTAGCCATAGAACGCAGGGGTGCTCTAGTCAGGGTATACAGGGGTGCTCTAGTCAGGGTATACAGGGGCGCTCTAGTCAGGGTACACAGGGGCGCTCTAGTCAGGGTATACAGGGGCACTCTAGTCAGGGTATACAGCGGTGCTCTAGTCAGGGTGTACAGCGGCGCTCTAGTCAGGGTATACAGGGGTGCTCTAGTCAGGGTATACAGGGGCACTCTAGTCAGGGTATACAGCGGCCCTCTAGTCAGGGTATACAGGGGCGCTCTAGTCAGGGTATACAGGGGCGCTCTAGTCAGGGTATACAGGGGCGCTCTAGTCAGGGTATACAGGGGCGCTCTAGTCAGGGTATACAGGGGCGCTCTAGTCAGGGTATACAGGGGCGCTCTAGTCAGGGTATACAGGGGCGCTCTAGTCAGGGTATACAGGGGCGCTCTAGTCAGGGTACACAGGGGCGCTATAGTCAGGGTTTACAGGGATGCTCTAGTCAGGGTATACAGGGGCGCTCTAGTCAGGGTATACAGGGGCGCTCTAGTCAGGGTATACAGGGGCGCTCTAGTCAGGGTATACAGGGGCGGTCTAGTCAGGGTATACAGGGGCGCTCTAGTCAGGGTATACAGGGTCGCCCTATTTAGGGTATACAGAGGCATTCTTGTGCTAGTATATAGGGACACTCTAACCAGGGTATACAGAGGCATTCTTGTGCTAGTATATAGGGGCACTCTAACCAGGGTATACAGAGGCATTTTTGTGCTAGTATATAGGGGCACTAACCAGGGTATACAGAGGCACTCTAGCCAGGGTATACAGAGGCACTCTAACCAGGGTATACAGAGGCACTCTAACCAGGGTATACAGAGGCACTCTAACCAGGGTATACAGAGGCACTCTAACCAGGGTATACAGAGGCACTCTAACCAGGGTATACAGAGGCACTCTAGCCAGGGTATACAGCTGCACCTGGCCCTCCAGCTTATTGTCACAGTTACTGGGAATATAATTATAATTTCATGTTGCAGATGAGACCCAATCCATCCATTTCTCACCTTATTTTACTGCTACTTCTTTGTAATATTTTAATTTGCTGCGCCAGTGAAGACCTCACCCCAGCGCCTCCGCCATGTGCAGACCCTCTCTGTGGACACGTGTCGGTGCCACAGATGCACTTGAGTGAACGATAGACCTTTATGAATTGAGCGCCCATGTGTCACGCTGGGCGTCGTTCCTTCCCACAATCACCGCGCCGCTCTGTGTTACAGCTGATCTCCCCCAATGTCCGGTCCTCTGGGGGGAAAGAAGAAGTGACTTCACTAAATACGCAGCTGCTCTCCAAAAAGCCGGAAGATTCAGCGGAGCTGAAAGCATTACACACGCTTTGTTATAACACCAAATCATTACACGGACTCCCGCTGGCAGCCACTAAATGTAATTGATGGAGTGTTAACTCAGGTCATTCTGCTTCACATGCACAGCTGACAGGTCACCTCTTCCTACCTCTCAATCCGGGGACACTTTAGCAAGAAATATTAATTAGGAAATCCCGGGGGTCTTATTTCAGCTCTTAGAAGGTCACTTTCAGAAGCTGCCGGACAATAGAGGTAATAGCAGTGGAGGAGAAAGAGGGAAATTAACCAACGAAGCAAAAATCAGGCATTACCGACTAACACCTAATAACAGTGCCATGATGTCTCCTGCCTGTGCAAAGTATGTGCGTCAGCGCCTTACAAAAACCCATCAAAAGAATCGGACAAATTCGATTTGGTGTGAGGTAGAAGGAAATAATCTCTTAGGCTGGGATGACACCGTTTTTTGTAGCGTTTTTCGGCACTTTTTTGTGCATTCTGTCCAAAGAAAATTTTAGATCCAGATATTAGCTGAAAGTTTTTGACGTACAAAATGCAATATTTGGCTAGTTTTTTTTTTTTTTTCAATTTTTCGTGTTTTTGTTGCCTTTTTGCCATTTAGTCACATTTCAAAAAAGTTTCCTAAGAGTTTTTTTTTTTTTTACTGATGTCCTATCCCAGGCACGCTCAACCTGCAGCCCTCCAGCTGTTGCAAAGCTACAACTCCCTGCATGCCTTAATAGCTGTAGGCTGTCCATGCTGCATGCTGGGAGTTGTAGTTTTGCAACAGCTGGAGGGCTGCAGGTTGGGCATCCCTGTCCTATCCTATGGATAGGTCATCTGTATCTGATTGGTGGGGGTCCGACACAGCTGTTTGAGAAGGCACCGGTGCTCCTGTGAGTGGCGCGGCCTTCTGTAGGTTTGTGTAGGCTAGTGACATCACGTTCATCGATCACGTGGCCTAGGAGCAGCTCAGCCCTATAAAAGTGAATGGGACTGAGCGCGATATCAAGTACAGCCGCTATACAATGTACGGCGCAGTGCTTGGTTAGCTGAGAAGGCTGTAGCACTCACAGGAACGCCGGGGCCTTCCCAAACAGCTGATTGTCGGTTGTCCCGGGTGTCTGACCCCCACCGATCAGATACTAGTGTCCTATCCAGAAGATAGATCATCAGTATAAAAGTCTTTTAAAACCCCTTTAACATAAAAACACCAATAAAAAGAATGCCATAAAAACAACGCATGCAGTAAACAGAAAAATGGAGGCGGTTTATATAGCGAAGAAAGGCCGCGGCATATTATACTGTGAATATTCATGGTGTGGTCCCCCCGCTCCCGCAGCCTGATGTACATAGGTGCGATAGTGGTTTTCTCTTCCAGATCCAGAAGCATATGCACGCTACATCAAATACTGGATTAGGCTTCCTTTTTTACTTTTTTTACTTGAACGTAATGCATTTTTTATGCATACATTTTTAATTCTTTTTTATACATTTTTCAGTTCTATAGAGAAGCCTATGAGAGGGCATGAAAAATTCTGACGTCTAGAGCATGCTGTGTTTTGGGAAGGGGGGGGACTGCCCTCCCCCCAAAAAAAATTATAATAATAATACTGATAGTGGAATACTGAAAGTGAAGTGCCTCACTTTGAACGGAAAGCGTAGTGGCTGCGTGGGGTTACTGCGGCTCAGCTCAGTGCTGCTTCTGGGATCAGCGGGGTTGTGGGAGTCGGATTCCCACCGATCTGATCATCGGTCATCAATATCTGGAGCCTGGAGGACCCCATTTAAAGTATTGGTTAAAATGCACTTTGGAGATTGGATAAAATGGAAGTTTTGTCCACATTTTATTTAATTCCTGATGAGATGCTCTATAGTACTGCATATATCATGTGAATCTCACTGCTCATTTGGTCTGACTTATCAAAATGGTGTATAATATATTTGTGTGACCACTGGATGTGGCTTGTAAATTAAAGGGACACTTCCGTCAGAAAGGGGTATATTTGTTTAATTTGCTTAAACCCAATATTCATAGAAGCCATTTTTTATTCTATAATTTTTTGTTTTTTTTCCTTTCAGCAGTACTACACCACTGACAATGAAATAGAAAAGCTGGTCCTTCTGTAGCCGTCAGTACAGATGATAAGCCCTTCTACGTAGATAGCTAAATCCATTGTCCGTTTACTGCTGCTATGAGAGGAAGATGTAATCTGAAGGGTCACACTCATGATAATAGTATGTGTAGAATTGGGATAAGAGTATGACCATTCTATTGTTCTCTTGATAGTCCTAGATCAGGGATGCTCAACCTGTGGTCCTCCAGCTGTTGTAAAACTACAACTCCCATCATGCCTGGCTGTAGGCTGATACCTGTAGTCTGTCCACACATACTGGGAACTGTAGTTTTGCAACATCTGGAGGGCCGCAGGTCGGGCATCCCTGTCCTAGATAAAGGTGACCACAGAAGAGCATTGATCAGTGTAATGTGTGATGCTCTAGTGGAATCACTACAGGGGGGGAGGGGGGGTCTCTCTCTGGTCACAGTGATGGTCTGACTGAGCGAGTTACGCGAGACTGTCTGCTGTACTAAAAGTCGAAAAATAAAGAGGAAATTAAAGAGTTAGGAAAGAAAGTAGAATAAATGGAGTGATGTCAAAAAGTTACACCCAAAACCCATCCAAGATACATAGAATATTCACATATAGGCTGATAACGTGTGATAAAATGGTGGACGTGTCCCTTTATTCATGTATAGTGGTCTACAAAGGGTTACATGTAATGCAATTTTGAAGAGAGATGTAAGGTAATATGTAAATGGAGAATGTGTCTGCAGCACATAAATCCCCAGTTGTGATTTCAGTTCTTTGCTTTTTTGAGTCTAGACGTTTGGAGCTGAATGGAATCAAGTCGGTGCCTCCCGGAGCCTTCTCTCCGTATAAGAAGCTGCGCAGAATGTAAGTGCACAGGGACACCTATCATTGACTATCATATCCGAGCTGACACCTATCAGTGACTCTCTGATATTGGAGATGATACCTATCATTCATTCTATAATATTGGAAATAATACCCATCATTGACTCTATCATACCCAAGCTGACAACCATCATTGACTCTATCATACCCAAGCTGACAACCATCATTGACTCTATCATACCCAAGCTGACACCTATCATTGACTCTATGATATTGGAGATGATACCTATCATTCATTCTATAATATTGGAAATAATACCCATCATTGACTCTATCATATCCAAGCTGACACCTATCATTGACTCTATCCTAACCGAGATGATACCTATCATTGACTCTATCATATTGCAACTGACACTCATCATTGACTCTATCATATTGGAGCTGATACCTATCATTGACTCTATCATACCCGAGCTGATACCTATCATTGACTTTATCATATCCGAGCTGACACCTATCATTGACTCTATGAGCTGATACCTATCATTGACCATCATATCCGAGCTGGCACCCATGAATGACTCTGTCATATTGGAGCTGATACCTACCATTCATTCTATAATATTGGAACTAACACCCATCATATCCGAGCTGACACCTATCAGTGACTCTATCATACCCGAGCTGACACCTATCATTGACTTTATCATATCTGAGCTGACCCCTATAATTGACTCTATCATATTGGACCTGACACCCATCATTGACTCTATGATATTATAGCTGACACCTTTCATTGGCTCTATCATATCCAAGCTGACACCTTTCATTGACTTTATCATATCCGAGCTGACACCTTTCATTGACTCTATCATATCCGAGCTGACACCTTTCATTGGCTCTATCATATCCAAGCTGACACCTTTCATTGACTTTATCATATCCGAGCTGACACATTTCATTGACTCTATCATATCCGAGCTGACACCTTTCATTGACTCTATCATATCCGAGCTGATACATTGCTCCTATCAATTCCAATTACTTACACAAAATACTTTCAGGGCTTCCCAATGAGTTTTTCGGTGCAGGATGGTCAATGTACTAAACAGAAAGTGCTGGACCCGTTACCAGGCTTTTGAAATTGATAAATGATTGGATCTTACTGGGATAATGTATAACACACAGGATGGGGGCACCCGAGACATCAAACCCCAGACCAGACACCCAAAATAAATTCAGACCCCTAAATTAATTCAGACTTACAATAGACCCCTAACTTATTCAGACCCCAGACAAGGCCTCCAAATTAATCAGACCACGTACTTGACCCCTAAATTATTTAGACCCTCTACATTAATTTGCACCCTAGATCAGATCCCAAAATGATTTCAGACCCCAAACAAGACCCCTGAATTAATTCAGACTTAAATTAATTCTGACCTCAGACTAAACCCAAGACCCCACCTCTCCTTGCTCCCGGCCAAGGTGGCAGGCGCCGAGGGCTCCCTGGACAATGTCACTGCTGTGACCCCTAGGGTTACGTCACTGAGCCATAAACCTTTCGTAAGCTGCTATACGAGCAGCTTATGAATATACCTGAGCAATATTTGGTGGCACTATGGCAATATGCCGATACATACCAGCCGTGCAATACCAAAAGTGCACTCAGCGGGGTGCATGGGGACACCGCGCTTTATACAGCGATGTAGAATGCATTGTTTGTATTTGCGGTGTAGCCTGCTGCCGCTGCCCACATCTGTCCTCCTGTAACTCCACCATCCATGTGGAGCCTCTGGTAGACATAGGTCCCAGTCCTCTGTATCACATTACACTGTTTATTTTCAGCCTATAATTAATCTGCTTTTTTTTTTTTCCAGAGACCTGAGCAACAACCAGATCTCAGAGATTGCCCCCGACGCCTTCCACGGCCTTCGCTCGCTTAATTCCCTGTAAGTAGAATTTAGAAGGGGCCACCGTGCAGAAATTAAATTACCCCCAGTTTGCGGTTGACGTATTTGGAATACAGGAGCTCATGTTGCTCCTGCTCGGCGGACCCTCGATTAGGCATTGCAGATTATAATGCGATTTCCATTTAAGACTTGCATTATGCCCCTCTGTGAAACGCTGAGTGTTTTACACTGGGAAAATAAATATCTTCTATCAGTGGCCGCAGCTCGCACACTGACGGCATAAACCCATTTCCTCCTGAGAGGGACTTTAATGCAATGATGTTTGGGATGGCTGCTCTGGAAAATGTGAATTTTAATGCGACTGGCTTTCTGGGGGCTGAAAATTGATGAGATTCGGCAGCTTTGCCTTTCATGTTAATTAGAACTTCATGCAGAGGAAACATAATTAAGAAGTCTGCAAAAAAATACTTGGTGATTTAGGGACCTATGAAACGCGCTGGAAGAAGCACTTTGTCTTGGTCGGTTGTGATGTGACTAATGCATTACTACGGGCAGATTCGTATAGAGAAGGTTTGTACGAAAGCAATTCATTAATTTCACGTTTAACCCCGAGGAGCCGTCTATAGGCTGTGATGCGGCTGCCTCCAGCTTGTGCCTCCGTCATACACCCGAAGTTGTGGTCCACCGTATTTGCTGCGCGCAGTCTTCACAATTGGTCAGAAAATTAAAACTTTCCCGTAGGATCAAGTTCTCCATTTTCCATGTAAAAATAAAGTGGCAAATCTAGCGCCTTGAGATATGGCTGTGGCATTAGGGCCCCCCTAAAATAAAAAGACATCAAGGGTTTTTCCAAGATTTTACATGGAAGTCTCCATTCCGAGACCCCCCAACAGAATGAAGGGGCAGTGATGCCCGCTGGAGCACCGTGGCCCCTTCACTTCAGTAGACGACCCATCAATGGCCATGCATGTGTGACGGGGATCACCCCTGCTCCTCCTTAGGACAGCCAATCCAGGTGTGATCGGTAGAGACCCCACTGATCATATGTTGATGGCAGTGTCGTAAAGGATAAGGGCTCATGCACACAAACGTATTTTCCTTCAGTGTCCGTTCCGCTTTTTTTGTGGACCGTATGCGGAACCATTCATTTCAATGGGTCCCCCCACAAAAAACGAAAGTTACTCTGTGTGCATTCCGTTTCAGTATGTCCGTTCCACAAAAGGATAGAACATGTCCTATTATTATCTGCATTACGGACAAGGATAAGACCGTTCTATTAGGGGCCAGCTGTTCTGTTCTGCAAAATACGGAATGCAAGCGGGTGTCATCCGTATTTTTTGCAGATTCAAGCCCTAAGACACTGGTGTAAATGCTCAAAAAGCCCCTTTAGGGAACGGCCACTTGAGGCATATTTTCTACTGCGGATTTTGTAGCGATTTGCCATGGATTTTTCAGTGATTTGTCATGGATTTTGCAGTGGATTTTTACCCTCCGCATTGCAAAGGTGGAGATCCAAATTATAAATTAAAGGACCCAGCAGGTGCTGCAGTCCCACCTTTAGGCTACATTCACACGACCGTATGAGTTTTGCAGTCCACAAAACACGGATCCGCAAAAAATACAGATGACGTCCATTTGGCATCCATATTGCATCTGTTTTTTTTTTTGCGGGGCTACGGAACGTATGGATGCGGATAGCACGCGGTGCAAAAAAAACAGACTGGACATGGAAAGAAATTACGTTCCTGTGTATGAGGCTTTAACCCTGGGTTCACACCTGAGCGTTTCTGAGACACGCGTATTACAGCGCGTTTTTGCAAATAGGAAACACGCGTCATACGCGCGTTCGTGACTCTGGAGACCAATTGAAAAAGGCATATCTACACTTTTTACGCGCGTTCCCATTGAAGTCTATGGGTGCAAACGCGCGACAAAACGCCCCAAAGAAGCTCAAGAACTTCTTTGAGCGTAGGGCATTTTACAGCGTGTTCAAACGCGCTGTAAAATGCTCAGGTGAGAACCATGCCCATAGGGAAACATGAGTTTTCTCCTGTTGAGCATTTACAGCGCGTTCGAAAGCGCTGTAAAACGCGCAAGTGTGAACTGAGGGTAAGGGCATCTGTCAGCAGGTTTGTCCCTATGACACCGGCTGACCTGTTACATGTGCGCTGAAGGCATCTGTGTTGGTCCCATGTTCCTATGTGCCCGCATTGCTGAGAAACATGATGTTTTAATATATGCAAATGAGCCTCTAGGAGCAACGGGGGCGTTACCATTACACCGAGGGGCTCTGCTCTCTCTGCAACTGCCACATCCTCTGCACTTTGATTGACAGGTTCAGGCAGTGTAAACTTTATCACCCCTGGACCTGTCAAAGTGCAGAGGGCGCAGCAGTTGCAGAGAGAGCAGAGCCTCTAGGTGTAATGGTAACGCCCCTGTTGCTCCTAGAGGCTCATTTGCATATAATAAAACATCATTTTTCTCAGCAATGAGAGAACATATGAACATGGGACCAACACAGATGCCTTCAGCTGCCGAGCGCACATGTAACAGGTCAGCCAGTGTCATAGGGACAGAACTGCTGACAGATGCCCTTTAACATGCAGTTGCATCTTGTTATTATCCTGCTGCACAGAATCTCCAGCCAGTAGGTGGCGCTGTTCCAGATCAGAATATCATGACTGGTTCAGGGAAGCGATCATTACACATTATATGGATATTAACATCCTGAGACAGAGCTTATTAATTAGCGAATCTAAAGATATCCACGTGCCGGGGATGTTCACACGTGTATTAATAGACGCTCGCAGATGCCATTTATCTGATGTGTTCAGCTCTCATGGTGCCTTCAATTTCAAGCAATTACCATTCGCTAAGACAGGTACCTTTGGCCGCTAAATAATTTGTTAATCATTCCTCCCCCCTGATAATAATCATCATAGCTTGATTGCAGATATACCAGTCTAATCCAGAGATTTTGTGCATCCAGTCTAATTAACCAGGATGTGACAGAACAGGTTAAATGAAAGTGAGCGCAGGACGCTTCCATCCACCCGTTAATTACCACCAACCAGACCCTTATTTTATCTCACAGTTAATGAAATATTAATTGAATAACGTGTAAAGCAGCTCTACGGATTTTGCTCAAGCAGAAAGAGCCCTTGGGTTGAAATCTGTGCAGCTTGTGTCAGACTACAACTCCCAGCATGCCCTCCCAACCAGTGGTGTTGAGTTCCCATAACATTGTTAATAATGGATTTCTCCGTTTTCCAGGGTCTTATATGGCAACAAGATTACGGACCTTCCCAAAGCGGTGTTCAGTGGTCTCCATGCCTTGCAGCTTCTGTAAGTAAGGATTTATCAGAGTTTTCTTTGCATGCATGTGGCAGATATAGTGTATTATTCCACTTTATACTGGATACAGACATAGGAAGACCTGAGGACCTGAGTCTGTGCAGGGGTGCACCTAGCCTTTTTGCTGCCTGAGGCACAAACTGAACCCCCCCCCCCCCCCACCACCAAATGTCAATTTCTTAAGGGTACTTTCACACTTGCAGTGACGGAACTGCCTGCCGGATCCGGCAAACTGTATGTTAACGCATGTCATCTTTTCTGACTGATCTGGCATTTTTATGGCTGATCAGTCAGAAAAATGCATCGTAATGCCGGATCCGTTTTTCCGGTGTCATCCGGGAAAACGGATCCAGCATTTATTTTTTTCACATTTTTAGAGGTCTGCACATGCGCAGAACGGAATGCCGGATCCGTCATTGCGGTATTTTTAATGCCGGATCATCAATCCGGCACTAATGCAAGTCAATGAGAATTAATGCCGGATCTGGCATTCCGGCATGTGTTCTGGCATTTTGGACAGAGATAAAACCGCAGCATGCTGCTGTATTTCCTCCGTCCAAAACGACTGACAGTGACTGAATTGATGCATCCTCAATGGAGTTCTCTCTATTCAGAATGCATGGGGATGTGACTGATCAGTTTTTTTCTGGCATAGAGCCCCGACGACGGATCTCTATGCCACAATGAAAGCGCTCATTGCCCGTGGCCCTTCTGCTGCCCCCCTCTTGCCCCTACCTGGTGCTGCCTGAGGCGATCGCCTCACCTGGCCTCATTGGAGGTGTGCCCCTTATTCTGTGGGTCCTGCCATACCTCAGTATGCCCCTGACACCAGCTCAGCTCAATGTAATGATACATTTCCCTTAGCGATCTGCTGCTTCATTCTAGAGAAAAATGCATTTAATCCATATGCAAATGAGCCGTTAAGTGCACAAAGGGCAGGTCCAAGCCTCCTTTGTGCGCCTTTGCTCCTCCCACATCTTCCCCCAACCCTTTCATCTCTTTGACCAAGCCAGGTTCCTACATAGTCATCATGCCTAGCCCCGTCAATCTAGAAAGAGATGGAGGAGCTGGCAGAGGGAGCAGGAGGATCAAGGATGCAAAGAGGGGCTTGGGGCCGCCCTTGGTGCACTTAACTGCTCATTTGAATATGGAAAAAAAGTATTTTTCTCCAGAATGAAGTGAATAGTATCATTACTTTCAGCTGAGTCAGCCCTACAAGACATTGCACTTGAACCACCAGGGGACGGGAGCACACGTTTGACTTCTGGCAAAAAGTCCCAATAATAAATATGGTTAAAAATGTAGCTCCAACTGATCTGGCTGCACCTCAGTGAATGCAAACCACCCTAAAAATGGTGCAAATATGTCATAAATTGGATGCAAAGGCAACAAAGAAAACAGTCAAAAATCGCTCCGGTTTTCTGGCGCAGCGCACTTGATAGATCACCCCCTAAGTTTACGCCATCTGTAGGATTAGTAAATCTGTCCCTTTGTGTTTTTCCTTACAGCAGAAATGTACATTGTATCATTCTTCAGTTTTATTTTGTAACATTTGTATTATTCCCATTTCCTCCTTTCCCTTCATCCGCCCCAGCCTTCCGCTAGACCCACCCCTGCTGAGAAGATGAAAGCCTGTCACTTCATATATATTTGATGCCGCTGGAGTTTCACGTTTTAGATTCTGTAGTTTAGACAGAGCGCATTAAGTTGGAGAGTGCGCAGAGCGGTGATTGATTATCCTCTCCGCCGGTCCTGGCTGTTTAAATGACTTATAAGTTGAAATCAATGCAGTCGTAATGTCAGGGCTTGTAAGACTTATTCTAGATTTTTTTTTCCTTCATCGCTCAGACTTTTAAATGCCAACAAGATTAACTGCATCCGAGCCGACACCTTCCAGGACTTGCAGAATCTCTCTCTGCTCTCGCTGTACGACAACAAGATACAGAGTTTGGCAAAAGGAACCTTCGCCTCCCTCCGTGCCATCCAGACATTGTGAGTACCATTCAAGGCCTACGGAAAGCGATATTAGCCGGTGCGTGCTATTAAAAGCCATTGCAAAGTGGTTTTGACAGATACCAGCCCCGGCATAGCCATAAGGCCTCTTTCACACAGGCGTCATGTTTGACGCCTGGATAAGAGGCGGGTGCGTTGCGGGAATATGCGCGATTTTTCAGCGCGGGTGCAAACGTTTGTAATGCGTTTTGCACGCGCGTGAGAAAAATCGCCATGTTTGGTACCCAGACCCAAAGCCGGACTTCATCACTGAAGTCCGGTTTCGGGTATTCTGGTTAACACCATGGTAAGATGGACCATGTGATTGGACCATGTGATTGGACCATGTGATTGGACCATGTGATTGGACCATGTGATGTGACGTCATCACAGCTCCTTTAGTTCTTAGCTGATGCTGGGAAAGAGAGGACAGATCGCAACTACGCGATCAAGTGGCTAAGGTAAGTTAACTTTTATTATTTTTAACCCCTTCCTCTTCATTTTACTAAGCATTCTTTATTAAGAATGCTATTATTTCCCCTTATAACCATGTTATAAGGGAAAATAATAAAGATCGGGTCCCGTTGCTAGGCAACCATGCGGGAAAATCGCAACGCATCCGCACTTGCTTGCGGATGCTTGCGATTTTACTGCAGCCCCATTCACTTCTATGGGGCCTGCGTTACGTGAAAAATGCACAATATAGAGCATGCTGCGATTTTCACGCAACGCAGAAGTGATGCGTGAAAATCACCGCTCATGTGCACAGCCCCATAGAAATGAATGGGTCCGGATTCAGTGCGGGTGCAATGCGTCCTCCTCACGCAATGCACCCGCGTGGAAAACTGGCCCGTGTGAAAGGGGCCTAAGGCTGTGTTCACACACAGCATTTTTGGTGCTCTTTTTTGCACCATGGCTGGATCCAAAGAGTACAAGTCATTCCTTTATACGTTGCTCTTGTTTAGCATGCATTCTTGCATTTGGCTGTAACAGGCCCTGTAGACTTGTCCCTCCCCGGACACGTCTGTTTTAGTAACTACTTGCATTTCTCATTTGATAACAAATCTGCCGCATCTATTCTTCTGCCTCTGTGTAGTGCCATGCTTCTATTATTCCTGGTAGAAGTTATGAATAAATTGCTGGCAGGTTGCAATGAAGGTCCAGGTGGGTGTTACCAGTTGGGGGTTTGTCCCTGCACAGTCTGAACCTGGCAGCACTGATTATAGTGTCAGAACTTGCAGGGACACACCCCTAACTGGAAACACCCATCTGGACCGTAATTCCCTCCCTCCCTCCCCTCCCCATAGACTTGCATTGGGGTAATATGATCCTCCAGTGCAGCTGCATTTTTCAAAGTGAAAAACAATTGGTAAGGGGGAAGGGAGGTAAACAGATGATAACAAGAGAATTAGACATTTATCACCGATAAGACATATTACAACGTTTCTTGTGGTCGCTTGTACTATTCATTTATGCACAGAGGTGTGAAAAGTTAGTGACGATTTAAACCTCCATGACGGCCGTACAGTGAACCATAGGCTCCCATATTAAAAAAAAAGGGGCTATACAGTATGTCAGGGACTATTTTGTATGCAGGGAGAAAGGGGTTAACAAAAGCCTATTGCAATGATTCTTGGGAGATGCAATTGCTTGACTCTCTCGTGAGCTGCTGCCCACCCACAGAAAGGGAAGAAAGCCCTTCAGATAAGTGAGTAAAAATTAGTTTTTCATTTGTGTGATAACCCCCTTTAATATGGCACCCAATAATAATCAGCGGTACCCTACAAACCGCAGATCGCGGCACTCTTCTGACCCTGTCGAACTTTGGGTATTTGCCCTTTTTGCCCCCCTATAACCACTCCTGACCTGTATAATTTTTCTTAGGCACTTGGCTCAGAACCCCTTTATCTGTGACTGTAACCTCAAGTGGCTGGCGGACTTCCTAAGAACTAATCCGATAGAAACCAGCGGTGCCAGGTGCGCCAGTCCTCGCCGACTCTCTAACAAACGCATTGGGCAAATAAAAAGCAAGAAGTTCAGATGCTCAGGTACGTTCCTGCTGATGGGAAATCTGCTGCTTTCTGTAAATGCTGTGATTTAAAGGGGTATTCCGGTCGTATAAAATGATCCTCCATTCACCTACCACTAAGACCCCTACTGATCACAAGAACATGGGCCCCGTATACCATGGATCCACCCAAAATGAATGGAGCGCCTGCTCGGGCATGAGCGGGGCCCCTCCATTTATTTTTATGGGACTTTCAGAGAGAGCCAAGTACAGCGCTCAGTTATCTCTGGAACTTCCATAGAAATCAACAGAGCGGCCTCGTGCACGCCTAACTTTCTGCTCTGTTCATTTCGGGGGCTGCACACTTTACGGGGGCCCTGTTCTCATGATCGGTGGGGGTCCCAGCGGTAGGACCCCTTGTGGATAGGGGATAACTTTATATAACCAAAATACCCCTTTAAGTTAAAGGGGTTGCACAGCATTAGAAAAACATCTCTCACAGAAACAGCACCAATCCTGTCAACGGGTTGTGTCTGGTATTGTACCACTGTTGAAGTGAATGGGGCTTAGCTGCAGTACCGCTCCTATACCTGTGGTCAGGCGTGGCGCTGTTTTTGGAAAACCAAATAGTTTTTCTAATCCTGCACTGCCCCTATATAAAAGGAAATGAAACAGAAACCCCGTTGTGATCATTTTCTTTGTTTTTTTTTCCTCCACAGCAAAAGAGCAATACTTCATCCCAGGTATGGCTGTCTGGATAGCAGATGTGTCAGACTTTATGAGTACACTTATATGGTATTTTGAATCTTTTTAGTTACATGGGATTTCTAGTTTGCTTTAAAGGGGGTTTCCGACAACTAAATAGTGATGGCCGATCCTCAAGCTAGCTCATCAATATCTGATTGATCAGCACTAGAGATGAGCGAATTTTATAATTTGAAATTCGTTCACGCTTCGTTTACTGGTAAAAGGGGAATTGCGATATGGATTCCATTACCACGGACCATAACGCAATTCTATAACAGAATAGAAGTCTATGGGCTGCATAACGGATCCATGCCGTTTCCGTTATGCAGGCAAGGACTCCCCTGCATAAGGGAAACGGGACGGATCCGTTATGCAGCCCATAGACTTCGATTATGACGGAATGATTAACGGAAGGCCTCTAAAGGCATTCCGTTATGGTCCGTGGTAACGGAATCCATATCGCAATTCACCTTTTACCAATAATCGAATCGCAAACGAATTTCACAACCGGAAATTCGCTCATCTCTAATCAGCACCCCAGGCAATCATCCGTTAGAAGGGGCCATGGCAGTTGGGTGAGCTCTGCAGCCTTACTAAAACAGACATGTCTGGAGCATTTTAGGTCTTGGAAAACCCCTTTAAAATTAGGAGGACAGCGTCCAGGAAAAAAAGATCTAAGAGTCGACACAGGGGGGCATTGTTTGCATATAGCGCCCCCTGCAGTACTTTAATATATAGCATTGACGGGGGTGATCCCACATGAGATGTCATGCAGATTGTTTCTCTTCTCACAGGAACCGAGGACTTACAGCTCAGCAGCGAATGTAACAGCGACGTTGTGTGTCCACCCAAGTGCCGATGTGAATCCAATGTGGTAGACTGCTCCAACCTGAAGCTGTCAAAAATCCCAGACCGCATCCCGCAGTCTACAGCTGAGCTGTACGTATCAGACCATCTCTGCTAGTACATAGCACCGGACCAGGGCTCCAATATCAGATTTTCTGTTCTTCTGATCCGTCTGAAAATAAAAAAACAAAACATATCCTGTGCATCCATTTGAGCCATTTCTGTTTGAGATCCTGCAGTCAGTACTTTTTTTTCGGATCTCAGACGGAAATGGCCAAATGTGCATAACTGATGCTCAGGATCCTTTTGTTTGTTAGTTTTTTCTGTTCTTCTGAAGGATCAGAAAAAAAGAAAAATACCAGATGTGAACTCTCCCTTATCACTGCTACCTACCTGATGTAGCACGCAGTACAGCATTTTACAGGCAAACATAACGCACTCTGCGGGGCCAAGAAGTCGCTGTGTAAATCCAGTACGTTACATGACTCCTATTCTAATCCTACATTTTGTTTTTTAAAATTTCAGGCGCTTGAACAACAACGAGATCACCACGTTAGAAGCTACCGGACTCTTCAGAAAACTCTCACACCTCAAAAAGATGTAAGTGACCGTCCGCACAAGTGACGTGCAAAATAATAGGATGAGGACGTGACGAATCCACATGCAAATTTATATCTCTAACAGCAATCTGAGCAACAACAAGATCTCGGAAATCGAGGACGGGGCGTTCGAGGGCGCAGCTTCAGTGAGCGAGCTACACCTCACAGCCAACCACCTGGAGTCTATGCGGAGCGGCATGTTCCGGGGTCTGGAAGGTCTGAGGACGCTGTGAGTATAAATCCTTTTTTTATGTTACCCTATTTATAAATATTTATGTGAATAACTGGCATCACAACACAGGCAAACTAGTTGGCATTTCTTGGGCTTAATTCTTAAGTAACTGTAGGCTCTGTTCACATTGGCATTTGCAGTTTGCATCATGCACACGACCGTTCCTTTTCTTTGCGGTCCGCAAATTGCGGATCCGCAAAACACGGAAGCCGCCTGTGCGCCTTCCGCAATTTGCGGAACGAAACGGTCAGCCTATTATAGAGATGCCTATTCTTCTCCGCAAAACTGGGCTACGGAACGGAGCAACGGAAGTGGACAGCACACGGAGTGCTGTCCACTAGAGATGAGCGAACTTCAAAAATTAGTTCGGCGTTCGGGTTGGGGTAATCGCCGCATCCCGTTATGGATTCCACTACCGCGGACTATCCCGGCATATGGAATCCATATCAAATCCAGTGCTGAGCCACGCCCCCTGCACTGATCACATGATGGTGACGTCACCCCAGGTCCTTCGGCTTTTTCAAAGTTCGGGTTCGTGGAAGCCGCCCCTTATGGATTCCATATGCCGGGATAGTCCGCGGTAGTGGAATCCATAACGGGATGCAGCGATTACCCCAACCCGAACGCCGAACTAATTTTTGAAGTTCGCTCATCTCTACTGTCCACATCTTTTGAGGTGCCATTGAAGTGAATGGGTCCACACCCGAGCCGCAAAAACTGCGGCTCGGATGCGGAACAGAACAGCAGTCATGTGCATGAGGCCTAAGGGTTGCATCACGTGATGCCTTCAAAACCTGAGCAGACCCCATTATAAGGCTCCATTAACACGTCCGCAATTCTGTTCCGCATTTTGCGGAACGGAATTGTGGACCCATTCACTTCTATGGTGACACACTATGTCCTGCCCGGATTCAGAATTGTGGATCCGCACCTCCGTTCTGGAAAAAAAAGAACATATCCTATTCTTGTCAGCAATTGCGGACAAGAAAAGGCATTTTCTATGAGAGTACCGGCGATGTGTGGTCCGCAAAATGCGGAACGCACATTGCCGGTGTCCATGTTTTGCAGATCCGCAATATACACGGATGTGTGAATGGACCCTAAGTCAGTAGTGCTGCTGATCAACTTTGGATCCATTGTATGTGGGATCCTGCACTGCGGCGTGGCATGACGCCATTGGGAACAGAGCCTTACACGCTGCCTATTGGTTTTTGTGTTGATTATGGGTAATTATGTGTTACATTTTAACCACTTTAACCATCCCATGAGTCTGCATGTGACTCTGTAAGGATGCTTCTGAACATCTTCGCAGGTGCATGGAAATCATGTAGCTGTAGGATAGGAAGCCTATTGCCAGTGACAGCTGGGCCCCCCCAAATAAAGCAGGGACAGATTTTGAGCGCCCCTGCCTTCTCCATTGCTGTATATACAGATCAGTAAGCGGCAGTGGCGCTTCCTGCTCCCATTCCAGTGATCGTGTGATTGCCGGGTGTCAGGTAACTTCAGGAACTGCAGGGTAGACCGAATCAGCTCTGCAGTAAACCTTTGGGGGCTGTGTACCTTATGATAATAGTCAGCCCTAGCTACAGGAAAAAACAAACATAAAAAATAATGACAATGTTAAAATTCCTCCAAGAGGTCCTTTATGACCTAATGGGGGCAACAAGTGTAAAACTAAATAAATAAAGACAAAAATATAAATAAATAAATAAAAAAGAAAAATGCCATAGTTTGCACCCCGCTCCCTGCATCCATGAACCATATATGCCTTAATTTATACATTTTCCTGAGTATAAAAAATGGAAGCAAATATATTAACAATGGCGTAAAAATAAAGGCAAATGTATCACTGAAAAAAGACACAAAAAATGTCTATAACCAAATGAAAAAAAAAAAAAGTGTCTGGTCTTGAACTGGTTAAAGGGGTTATCTGGGAATTTGATATTGATAGCCTATACTCAGGATAAGTCATCAATAGCGGATCAGTGGGGGTCCGACTCCCGGCAGCACTACGTGAGCACCTAGGTCTCTTCCTAGGCCAGTGACCTGACCATATATCAGTTATGCGACCTGGAAGCTCAAGCAGCTCAATCCCATTCAAGTAAAGGGGCCTGGGCTGCAATACCAAGCACAGCCACTGGACGGTGCTATGCTTGGTAAGCTGCAAGAAGACCGTGGAGCTCCAGTGAATACAGCAGCCTCTTCTGACAGCTGATCGGTAGGAGTGCTGAGAGTCGGGCCCCTGATGATTCTGGGGATAGGCCATTAGTATCGTATTCTAGGATAACCATTTTGATGGAGCTTCTTTATAGTCAAGAAATAACGTTGCCTCCCTGCACTCACATTCCTTAAAACCAAGCTGATTTTTGTGCATATCATTTTCTGTCTTCCAGGATGCTGAGAAATAACAAGGTGAGCTGCGTCCACAACGACAGCTTCACTGGCCTCAGGAACGTCCGACTCCTGTCCCTGTACGACAACCAGATCAGCACCATCACTCCGGGGGCGTTTGACACTCTGCAGTCGCTCTCCACTTTGTGAGTAGACATTCATTTAGTTTGGCCTCATGCACATGACCATGCTTTGGATCCTCGTTCGACCTGCATTTTTTTTTTTGTGGATCGCACATAGACCCATTCATTTCTATGGGTCCGCAAAAAAACCTCAAAAAACGGACAGCACGTGGATGTCGGCATCTGTATGTCCATCCCGCAAATTATAGAGCTTGTACTATTCTACCCATTTGTACCAATGAGAACTGTACACAGAAGGTATCCGTATTTATCAGATCCGCAGTTGCGGACCGCAAAACGGATACAGTCATGTGCATATAGCCTTAGGGAGGGATATCATCCTCAGGTGTCAGGGATGGAAAGAAGGTTTGTGGAGACCCCTTGACAAAACATTGTGTATGGAGGGGGATGTGCAGAAAACAAACAGCTGAAAGCTAAAAAAAACAATATAGCTACACGTTTACGCACACTGTAGCAAACAATATCCAGATTATTTCACTGTGGTGTCAAAATGAAAGTAACAGAGAAATTCAGTGCCAAAGTAATACCGCCATATAGTGCACTTATAACATGGAAACATAATAACAGCAATCCACATAGAACTGGTGATACTACGGTGTGGCTCTCCAGCTCTTGCAAAAGTTACAACTTCCATCATACCCTGATAGCTGCTGGCTGTCACGGCACAATGGGAGTTGTAGTTTTACAATAGCTGGAGAGCCACAGATTGGGGTATATTGGTCTAAAACATGGATGCAACTCCCACCATGCTCTGCTGTAGGCTGTCTGGGCATGCTGGAAGTTGTAGTTTTACAACAGCTGGAGGGCCGCAGGTTGGGCATCCCTAGTCTAAAACAATCTGTAGTGTAAAAATTGCAATAATCAAGGAAACTAGTATAAATCTAAATGTAGCATGCACAAAATCTGATCACGCTGAAGACGCCACAGGTCGTATGGATGTATCTACCCGTATGCAGCAAGAATCTAGAACCACTGGTCAAGGCGATAATAAATGGTCACTAGTAAGCGCAGATGACTTCCATCACACATAGTGAGCAACATGAGCATCGTAGGAACCCTCTCTGTTTATGGGCAAAGCCTACAAGGCAGTATTGCTGTATGAAGCCACATATCAGAGACCTGCCTGGAAGTATCAGGAGGATGGAGGGGGCTGTAAGGCATTGACCCTTTGTCCTAGTTACTGTATAATCCAGTCCAGGTGGGAATGCATAAATATGCTTAAATGTAAATCATACATCCCCCATACTGAAAAATCAGAGGGACTGCCATGTATTAACATAGACCACCTCACTCCGTCTGGGCTGCCATATACTAACGTAGACCACCTCACGCCGTCTGGCCTGCCATGTACTAACATAGACCACCTCACTCCGTCTGGCCTGCCATGTACTAACATAGACCACCTCACTCCATCTGGCCTGCTATGTACTAACATAGACCACCTCACTCCGTCTGGCCTCCATATACTAACGTAGACCACCTCACTCCGTCTGGCCTGCTATGTACTAACATAGACCACCTCACTCCATCTGGCCTGCCATGTACTAACATAGACCACCTCACTCCGTCTGGCCTGCTATGTACTAACGTAGACCACCTAACTCCATCTGGCCCGCCATGTATTAACATAGACCACCTCACTCTGTCTGGCCTGCCATGTACTAACGTAGACCACCTCACACCGTCTGGCCTGCCATGTACTAACATAGACCACCTCACTCCATCTGGCCTGCTATGTACTAACATAGACCACCTTACACCGTCTGGCCTGCCATGTACTAACGTAGACCACCTCACTCCATCTGGCCTGCTATGTACTAACATAGACCACCTTACACCGTCTGGCCTGCCATGTACTAACATAGACCACCTCACTCCATCTGGCCTGCTATGTACTAACATAGACCACCTCACTCCATCTGGCCCGCCATGTACTAACATAGACCACCTCACTCCATCTGGCCTGCTATGTACTAACATAGACCACCTCACTCCGTCTGGCCTGCCATGTACTAACATAGTCCACCTCACTCCGTCTGGCCTGCCATGTACTAACATAGACCACCTTACACTGTCTGGCCTGCCATGTACTAACATAGACCACCTCACTCTGTCTGGCCTGCCATATACTAACGTAGGCCACCTCACTCCGTCTGCCCTGCCATGTACTAACATAGACCACCTCACTCCGTCTGGCCTGCCATGTACTAACATAGTCCACCTCACTCCGTCTGGCCTGCCATATACTAACGTATACCACCTCACTTCATCTGGCCTGCTATGTACTAACGTAGACCACCTCACTCTGTCTGGCCTGCTATGTACTAACGTAGTCCACCTCACTCTGTCTGGCCTGCCATGTACTAACGTAGACCACCTCACTCTGTCTGGCCTGCTATGTACTAACGTAGTCCACCTCACTCTGTCTGGCCTGCTATGTACTAACGTAGTCCACCTCACTCCGTCTGGGCTGCCATATACTAACATAGACCACCTCACTCCGTCTGGCCTGCCATGTACTAACGTAGACCACCTAACTCCGTCTGGCCTGCCTTGTACTAACGTAGACCACCTCACTCCGTCTGGCCTGCCATGTACTAACGTAGACCACCTCACTCCGTCTGGCCTGCTATGTACTAACATAGACCACCTCACACCGTCTGGCCCGCCATGTACTAACATAGACCACCTCACTCCATCTGGCCTGCTATGTACTAACATAGACCACCTCACTCCGTCTGGCCTGCCATGTACTAACATAGTCCACCTCACTCCGTCTGGCCTGCCATGTACTAACATAGACCACCTTACACTGTCTGGCCTGCCATGTACTAACATAGACCACCTCACTCTGTCTGGCCTGCCATATACTAACGTAGGCCACCTCACTCCGTCTGCCCTGCCATGTACTAACATAGACCACCTCACTCCGTCTGGCCTGCCATGTACTAACATAGACCACCTCACTCCGTCTGGCCTGCCATATACTAACGTATACCACCTCACTTCATCTGGCCTGCTATGTACTAACGTAGACCACCTCACTCTGTCTGGCCTGCCATGTACTAACATAGACCACCTCACTCCGCCTGGCCTGCCATGTACTAACATAGACCACCTCACTCCGTCTGGCCCGCCATGTACTAACATAGACCACCTCACTCCGTCTGGCCCGCCATGTACTAACATAGACCACCTCACTCCGTCTGGCCCGCCATGTACTAACATAGACCACCTCACTCCGTCTGGCCCGCCATGTACTAACATAGACCACCTCACTCCGTCTGGCCCGCCATGTACTAACATAGACCACCTCACTCCGTCTGGCCTGCCATATACTAACATAGACCACCTCACTCCGTCTGGCCTGCCATGTACTAACATAGACCACCTCACTCCGTCTGGCCCGCCATGTACTAACATAGACCACCTCACTCCGTCTGGCCTGCCATGTACTAACATAGACCACCTCACTCTATCTGGCCTGCTATGTACTAACATAGACCACCTCACTCCGTCTGGCCTGCCATGTACTAACATAGACCACTTCACTCCGTCTGGCCCGCCATGTACTAACATAGACCACCTCACTCCGCCTTGCCCGCCATGTACTAACATAGTCCACCTCACTCCGTCTGGCCTGCCATGTACTAACATAGACCACCTCACCCGTCTGGCCTGCCATGTACTAACGTAGACCACCTCACTCCGTCTGGCCTGCCATGTACTAACATAGTCCACCTCACTCCGTCTGGCCTGCCATGTACTAACATAGACCACCTAACCCTGTCTGGCCTGCTATGTACTAACATAGACCACCTCACTCCGTCTGGGTTGCGCTGCAGTTGTAAATAATTCTCATTATTATGGCAGGCTGCTATAATCACCTATGCTTGGAGAACCACTTATGGTCAATAGATGGCGCCATGTAGTTTTGGGAAGTTGCATGCAAAAAGACTTTCCGGGGATACATAAATGTATACATGTGCAGCTATAATGAAGCCCTGCCACGTCTTCTGGCCTCCGCTCTGAAAACCGCGCAGCCACATGCAAACAGCGTGGCAGCATACGCTAGATGCAATGCTGCATCACGGGTTTTGCAGATGGACGTCAAATAAAAAAAGAATCCAATCACAATTGCGCTCTGTGCAGTCTATTCTTTGGGGTTGGAGTAGTATGAAGACGTTGTATACACCTTTCAGTCATCTTTCTAGGGAGAACTTTATTAGGTCCAAGCTCAGTAAAATAAAAAAAAGGAAAATATATGATCTTGCAATTTTGTAATTATGGCGTTATATCCGCACAGGAACTTACTGGCGAATCCTTTTAACTGCAACTGCCAGCTGGCCTGGCTCGGAGACTGGCTGAGGAAGAGGAAAATCGTCACCGGAAACCCTCGTTGTCAGAACCCAGACTTCCTGCGGCAGATCCCACTTCAGGATGTCGCCTTCCCTGACTTCAGATGTGAAGGAGGTAGGCGAAATTACAAGGGGTTACCAATGAAAAATTATCAGCCAGTAAATTCACGTGTTTTTAAAATCCACAGCTTCACAGTTTTTTTGGGGGGGAATTTCCACTGTAGATTTCATTCATTTAAGCGTATGTTCACACTTGGAGGATATGCTGTGAATTTGCGGGTGTAAAATCTACAATATATTGCTATACATTTTACAAATTCTCATCCATACGGTTGTAGATAAAAAATTTCTGCAAAAATCGACCTGCAGTACAGGCTGCTGTATGTCACCATATACTGCGTTTTTCACCCTTTGCAGTGTAGCCACAGAAAATCCGCACCAACAGCCACAGCAGGTAAGGCTACTTTCACACTTGCGTTGGTGCGGATCCGTCTGTTTATTTGCACAGATGGATCCGCACCTATAATGCAAACGTTTGTATCCGTTCAGAACGGATCCGTTTGCATTAGTTTTAAAGAAAAGTGTCAAAGTCAAAACGGATCCGTTTTGAATTTCATTGAAAGTCAATGGGGAACGGATCCGTTTTCAAATGCACCATATTGTGTCATTGAAAACGGATCCGTCCCCATTGACTTACATTGTAATTCAAAACGGATCCGTTAGGCTCCGCCTCTTCAGACGGACACCAAAATACAGCAAGCTGCGTTTTGGTGTCTACCTCCAAAACGGAATAGAGGCGGAACGGAGTCGAACTGATGCATTCTGAACGGATCCTTATCCATTCAGAATGCCTTGGGGCTTAACTGATCCGTTTTGGACCGTTCGTGAGAGCCCTGAAACGGATCTCACAAACGGAATCCAAAACGCCAGTGTGAAAGTAGACTTACAACTGCAAAATAGTGGCAAGATCTGCCTGGTGTGACTGTATCCTCAATGTAAGAGGTGGAATCCATGGTAAATTCCACTGCAAAATCTGAATCTGCAGTGGAAATGTCCACTCTATGTGCAGCAGGGGCGTAGCTAACGGCTCATGGGCCCTGGTGCAAGAGTTCAGCTTGGGCCCCTCTTCCCTCAGTGCTTTGTGTGTCTTCTTATGCAGCACAAGGGTCTTTGGGCCCCCTCAGGCTCCTGGGCCCGGTAGCGACTGCTACCTCTGCACCCCCTATAGCTACGCCCATAATGTGCAGGTATCCTAACGGTACTTGTACATTTCCATGCGGTTTTCTCTGCTTTTCTGCAGCAAAATCTGCATGTGTAACTTGTGGATTTTTATTTTTTTGCCGATTTGATGTTTTGAACCAGATATCACCCTTTGCATTGCATGAAAATCCATGCGGAAAAGAACGCATGCAATCCGCAACATGTAGTTGCGATCTGTCTTCTGTCTTCAAGCTTCAGCTACCAACTAAAGGACCTGTGATGACGTCACATCACATGGTCCAATCACATGGTCCATCACCATGGTAAGATGGACCATGTGATGTGACGTCATCACAGGTCCTTTAGTTGGTAGCTGAAGCTTGAAGACAGAAGACAGATCGCAACTACGCGATCAAGTGGCTAAGGTAAGTTAAGTTTTATTATTTTTAACCCCTTAATCCTCATTTTACACAGCATTCTTTTTTACGAATGCTATTATTTCCCCTTATAACCATGTTATAAGGGAAAATAATAAATTCTCCAGAATACTCTACCCAAAACCGGACTTCAGTAATGAAGTCCGGCTTCGGGTCTGGGTACCAAACATGGCGATTTTTCACACACGCGTGCAAAACCCATTACAAACGTTTGCACCCGCGTGGGAAAATCGCGCATATTCCCGCAACGCACCCGCCTTTTATCTGGGCGTCAAACATGATGCCCGTGTGAAAGAGGCCTAAGGCTCTCCAGACAGGTGATCATCTACTAGATCCTAATTCACATCCGCAGGTTTCCTACATGGCAGCACCTTGAACAGGTTATTGGCGCGGAGGGTTGATACCTTTTAATTGTGCTTTATTCATATTCTTATCTCCACAGGACAGGAGGAGCTGACCTGTGCTCCACAACCGCAGTGTCCGCAGGAGTGCACGTGCCTGGACACCGTGGTGCGCTGCAGCAATAAGCACTTGTTATCACTGCCGAAGGGAATACCGAAGAACGTCACAGAGCTGTGAGTCTCCCTGCTGTGAGCCCCCACGTGGCAGATTTGTTGCAGATTTTTTTGAGCCTTGTTGGCAGAACCCCATTCAGATTTATGGATTTGCAAAAAATTCTGCAATAAATCTGCCACATACTCCTTTGACATATCACCGAAGGCCGGTAGCTTGATTTTTATTATCTGCAGTCTCTGGAAATATTGATTGAGCAGCACATAAAGTATACACATCCGGTGCCAGGAATACAATAACGTATAAACGCTAGGAATTTTGCTTTATGAGACACTTATAGTCATGTGCTTAGTCATTTATTATACATTTTGTCCTTATTGTAACTTTACAAATAACTTGCTCTATTTCTCATGTGCTGGTTTGAGTGACAAACCTGTATTTATAGCCTTTCCCAGCCAGAGCTGCATTCAAAATTCTGCTCATGATGGCATTCGCATTCACATCCACCATCACATTAATGTCTGACCTGCATATGTTATGGAGCAGGAGGAGCTGAGCAGTTTGATACAGAAATTTGTGCAGTCAGTATGAATCGTATCCAGCTGCTGAGCTTTGGAGTCCAGTGGGCGGTTCTATTCAGTGATTGACAGCCTTGCACATATAGGTGTAGATACAAATGTAGCTGTTAGTCCCAGGGTCACAATGTCTCTACCTGTCGTGTGGATATAGTAAGAGCAGCCATGGTGTTCTCCTCTTACAGGTACCTGGATGGCAATCAGTTCACAATGGTTCCCAAGCAGCTGTCCACGTTCAAGTATTTACAGCTGGTGTAAGTATAGAGCTGCCTGCTTATCTGTGCATGGACGAGTGTGAAATGAGGCCTACTACACAGTGAAACCCCCACGACATATAAGATAGATAGAGAGATAGATAGATAGATAGATAGATAGATATGAGATAATTAGATAGATAAATAGATAGATGATAGATAGATAGATAGATAGATAGATAGATATAGAGATAGATATAGAGATAGATAGATAGATAGATGATAGATAGATATAGAGATAGATAGATAGATAGATAGATAGATAGATAGATATAGAGATAGATAGATAGATAGATAGATAGATTTGAGATAATTATATATATAGATATATATGAGATAGATGGATAGATAGATAGATATTTGATGGATAGATATAGGAAGATGCATATATGATAGATAGATAGATAGATAGATAGATAGATAGATAGATATGAGGATAGATAGATAGATAGATATGAGATAGATAATAGATAGATAGAGATAGATAGATAGATAGATAGATAGATAGATAGATAGATAGATAGATAGATAGATAATAGATAGATAGATAGATAGATAGATAGATAATAGATAGATAGATAGATAGATAGATAATAAATAGATAGATAGATAGATAGATAGATAGATAGATAGATAGATAGATAGATAGATAGATAGATAGATAGATAGGGTATAAATAGATAGATAGATAGATAGATAGATAATAGATAGATAGATAGATAGATAGATAATAGATAGATAGATAGATAGATAGATGCAAAATAGCAGCACCAGATACAATGCAACAAAGCAAAAAAAGTTATAGATAGGCCTCATGCACACGACCGTTGTTTGATTTCGTGTCCGTTGTGTCGTTTTTCGTGATTTTCTGCGGACCCATTGGTTTTCAATAGATCCGTGGAAAACTCGGCAAATGATGCACCGTTTGTCCTCCGCGTCCATGGTCTGTGATTCCAGTCCGTCAAAAAAATATAACCTGTCCTATTCTTGTCCGTGAAAAATGGTTCATAGACCCATTCAAGTCAATGGGACCGTGAAAAAATGCGATGGCCATCCGTGTGTCATCCGCGTTCCGTGTCGGTTTTTTTTGCGGATTCCATGGCAGGCACTTGGCAAAAATTGTCAGTCTGTCTTTTGGTAAAATCTTTTGGGTCCTGTCCGCTAAAAAAAACGGAAGACGCACGGAAACACAACAGACGCAAAAACTGACACGGATCACGGAACCCCATTTTGCGGACCGCAAAAAAATACTGCCGTGTGCATGAGGCCATAGATAGATAGATTTCATATCTATCTATCTATCTATCTATCTATCTATCTATATATACCTCACTTTTTTTTTGCTTTGTTGCATTGTATCTGGTGCTGCCATTTTGCATCTATCTATCTATCTAAAAAAAAAATAAGCAAACCGGCAGCATGCTCAAATAACGAAAAAAGGAGAAAAAGTTTATTCACCCATATGGACGTGACATTTCGGCTCAAACACTAGAGCCTTCCTCTATCTATCTATCTATCTATCCCATATCTATCTATCTATCCCATATCTATCTATCCCATATCTATCTATCTATCTATCTATCTATCTATCTATCTATCTCATATATTATCTATCTATCTATCTATCTATCTATCCCATATCTATCTATCCCATATCTATCTATCTATCTATCTATCTATCTATCTATCTATCTATCTATCTATCTATCTATCTCATATCTATCTATCTCATATCTATCTATCTATCAATATCTATCTATCTATCAATATCTATCTATCTATCTATCTATCCCATATCTATCTATCTATCTATCTATCTATCTATCAATATCTATCTATCTATCTATCTATCTATCTATCTCCTATCTATCTATCTATCTATCTATCTATCTATCTATCTATCCCATATCTATCTATCTATCTATCCCATATCTATCTATCTATCTATCTATCTATCCCATATCTATCCCATATCTATCTATCTATCTATCTATCTATCTATCTATCTATCTATCTATCTATCTATCTATCCCATATCTATCTATCTATCTATCTATCTATCTATCTATCTATCTCATATCTATCTATCCCATATCTATCTATCTATCTATCTATCTATCTAATATCTATCTATCTATCTATCTCATATCTATCTATCTATCTATCTATCTATCTATCTATCTATCTATCTATCCCATATCTATCCCATATCTATCTATCTATCTATCTATCTATCCCATATCTATCTGTGATTGGACATTGTGCACTTACTACATCCCACTTTTATGATTGCATTGTCTTTCTTGTTTCTGTCCAGCGGTGGACTGCTGTATTTCTTTGTTGTATCTGGAAAGTAATATCTTTGGTCCCCGTCCCTCGGCCGTTGTCACGCTCGGTCTCCATTCGCCGCAGCTACAGCCACTTTCACCTTTTATACATTGTATTGTTATAGTACATGTTCTGCTCGCTCTTTCCAGGGGACATTTTATTCTTGGAGTTAATGTTCGGCCTTGAATATTGTTTTCTCAGTAGGTTACAATTTCTGCGCTGAGTTGTCCCACCATTAAATATCATATTCACTTTATAGATGATAAAATAGTGAAGTGTTATATGAAGACGAGTTAGATTTAGTTACATAGTATAGCACCACCCGGTGTTCAAAGTGTGTAGCAATGTGCTGAGATCCGATGGTCACACATGCTCAGTCTCCCCACAGCCAGGTCTTGGCATAGTGATCCTCTGACCATTGCAGGGCAGCCAATAGAAATAGCTTTCTGGAGTAGAGACTACAGTAGCATAGCAGTAGAGCTGAGAACACTGGTTATTGGGAAAGTGACTATATTGTCAGCTGCCAGTGGGGGAAGGAGACTGATTCAGCCCAGAGCCTGCCCCCAGCAGCACCAAGGCAGACAAATGGAAGTAAATACTGATAAAAGGGTTCTTTTCTATGATAGAAACTCTGTAAGTTAACACAGCGATAGGTATGAGAATGATTCATGAAGTAAGTAAAGTTCTCAGAGCTCTGTTTTCTAATACACAGCTCCAAACCCCCAGCACAGACATAACCTTATGTATAACATCTCTCTGCCTGCAGCCACCACTTGGGGCAGTCTGGAAACTTATTATAGTTTTTTTTCAGGATTTTAATACCGATTTCCTATCCTCATTTAAAGGCATCAATATCTGATCGGTAAAGGTGCGACTTCTTGCACCCCCGATGATCAGCTGGCCCTGTCTTCGGCAGCTCAAGCTGATGGCGAATGGGATTGAGCTGAATTACCAAGCACAGCCACTATACAGTGTACGGCGCGGTGCTACAAAGAGACCGCAGCGCTCATAGGCCCCTTCAAACAGCTGACTGGCATTGGCGCCTGGAGTCGGACTGCCACCCACCAGATATTGATGACCTGTCCCGATGATTTGTCATCGGGATAAAAATTGAGGACAACCGTTTTAAATACTGTTATGCATTGCAGCAAGCTCCCTCTAGTGGTGGCTGCGGGGAGGCCGAATTTTATCTTTTAATTCTATGTCAATGCAGAAAATTTAGAACTCTTCATCAGAAAAAAATGAAAGGGGTTGGCCCATCCTGGAGATTGACGGCATATCGCTAAGCTTTACCATCAATGTCAGATAGGTGCGGGTCCCACCTCTGGGACCCAGTCTTATCTAGAAAATGGTGCCACCAAAGGGAAGGAGTGCGCACTGTGCATGCGCGTCGTACCCTCCATTCATCGCTATGGTAGTTCCGAAACTAGCGCACTTGGCTATTTTTGGAACTCCTATAGTGGTGGATGGAGATTGCACCGCACAAGTGCAACCACCTCTGCATTCACCTCTATAGGACTGCCGGAAATAGCCTTACCAGTACTTTGAAACTCCCATAGGGGTGAACGGAGGATGGCTGCGCATGTGCGGTGTGCTCTCCTTCACTTCAAGGGTCCATTCTGGAGATAGGACCCAGAGGTGGGACCCGCACCTATTGGACATTGATGACATATACTAGTGATATGCCGTCAGTGCCCCAGATGGGAGTACCTCTGTAGGCTTCACTATGAAGACGTACCTTATTTCCAGATAGACCTGTAACTATCTCACTGATTCGTCTGACATTTTTGGTTTGATATTGGGGATTCAGGGGTCACACGACAGCGCATCGGGAGCCACGTTTGAGCCTCATAGTTGTGTGTTTATTATGTATATATATTAATGGAGAATCTGAGTAACGGAAATGAACGCTTTTCCTTCTAGTCATATCTGCTTGTATTTTACAGAGACCTGAGCAATAACAAGATCAGCTCCCTCTGCAACTCCTCCTTCACCAACATGAGCCAGCTCACCACGCTGTAAGTGATTTCCTGCAAACAAGGTCACCCGTGGTCTGATGCCACGCGAGGGCTCTCTCTGTGCCGAACGCTGCATCCTTCTCAAGGAAAAACCTTTTACCTTTGTATGGCAATTAGCTCACCTTCTTCTGTGACCTGTCAGTGCAGCCGCAGAAGTAGGACAAGCAGTCCTTGACCACGCTCTCCATACGTGTGACGTCAGTTATGTTATTCACGCGTGTGCTTAGGGTGGGGGGTGTTTCTTGTTCATGAACCTACCCTGGTTGCAGCTTTCATTGCAAATTTTAAAGTCAGTGTGACCTTCAAGGATTAAAGGGGTTGTCAGAGTGTGTCACGTCAGCCTGCTCTGGGGCGGAATGGTGGACGTGTTGGAGAGGATCAGAGTGATGGCTGAGGCAAATTAGGATGTCTGTAGTCCTCGTGGTGGCTAATCCCACTCCAGTGGATGGAGGGGCACAACACTTCTTTCCCTGAGGGCACACCCTGGATTTGGAGCTCCTGACTGGTGGTGGCTAGTTGCCCTCGATGGTGGATGTCATCATCATTACAGTTGAGGTCAGGCAGAGGCACATAAGTCATTATAATGCCATGCTGTCTGGTCAAAGGAGCAGAGTTCACTATGGGAATTCACGTTCCCACACTGAGCGTGTTTCATGCAGTGAACACAGTCCTAGCGTAAGTCTCTCTAGATATCCCATGCAATCTTCCCAAATAACCACAGGCATGAAAACTCAAATATACTTTCTGCAGTTCCCAGTTGCAGGGTGCAGATCGTTGATCCCGATGGCCAGTCCATCTCAGAAGTGTGGCAGGTGCCAGAAGCACTTAACCCCAACCACATGCAGTAAAGTCTATTGCCATACATTTGCGTTTACCTTACTGTCTGGTTTAGCACAGCCTTAATGGTCCTCCTCATCAGTGTCTGATCAGTGGGGTTACAATAAATGACAGCCCCGCCAATCAGCTTTGTGAAAAGCCTTCGGTCAGCGCTCCCCATACCAAGCACAGCACCGTCCATTAGATAGCAGCTGTGCTTGGTATTGCAACCCAGCCCTATTGACTTGAATGGGACTTAGCTGCAGCTAGGCCATGTGACGTCACCGTACATTAGTCACATGGCCTAGCTGCAGCTCAGTCCCATTCAAGTCAATAGGGCTGAGCTGCAATACCAAGCACAGCCACTATACAATGTATGGCGCTGTCCTTGGAAAGCTGTCTCTTCTAACAGCTGATCGCTGGGGGTCCCCGGTGTCAGACCCCGCCATGGATAGGTTATTAATATAAAATCCTGGTTAACCCCTTTTTCAGAAACATACTAGGAGCTGCTATTAGCACACAGTATTATAGTAGCTCTTGACTGCATAGGACTATATCATACTTGACAGCTCTTCCAGAAAATGTGTAGGAAGGGGGGTCCTGACTTTTCTCAACAGCAGAGGTCAGGAGAAAGAAGGATTGGACTGTTGGATTTCAACATGACCAATCCTTTTGTTCTTCGGAGGGATAAACTGGAGGTGTCAGGCAGCTGCTTATTCTTCTCTCTTTTCGAAGAACACATGCATGCTCAGCTGAGCCGAGTATGCCTGTGTTTGGGGGGTTGCTAGGATTAACTGTCTAACATGTATGGCCAGCTTTAGTCTGTATTGTGTACCCCAGATTCATGTAAAATACCGGACTTGTCACAGGTTCTATCACTGAATGCGATTACTTTCCCTCCGCAGGATACTCAGTTACAACTCCCTGAGGTGCATTCCTCCTCTTGCCTTTGAGGGGCTCAGGTCCTTGAGGCTCCTGTAAGTATTCCTCTATTATTCCTCGCTTTCCGGCGCGATAACGAGCCGATGTTAATAATTGACCTCTCCGATCCTGTCTTCTAGGTCTGTGCATGGAAATGACATTTCTACTCTACCTGAAGGGATTTTCTCAGATGTTTCCTCACTTTCTCACTTGTAAGTAGCTTCAAAATCTGTCCACATGGACCACACGGCGCAAGAAGATATTTCTGCTTTCATTTACTTTTTAACGCAAATTGCAGTCCCCAATGCACTGGCACCATCTGTGTGGCTAGCGCTAACGGAAACAGACCCATTTAACTTGAATGAGTCCGCGATCCATCCGCACCACAAAAAAATAGAGCATGTTCTATTTTTTGCAGTGCAGAGGCACGGACCGAAATACCACTAAAGCACTCCATAGTGAAGCACTCCGTGGCCTTCTGTTCCGTGCCTCCACACTGTATATGGGGATTGCGGACCCATTCAAGCGAATGGGTCCGCATCCATGATGCGGTGCGCACACGACTGGTGCCCATATATTGTGGACCTCAATACGGGCACGGCCGGCAGACATGAGCCGTGAAAGACTTGCATGCAGAACTTTTTGGCCAGCCGCATCTCATTGTAGACAATGGGGATCCAGCGGTTCTCAGCATTATGCGGCAATGCCGGATACGGTGAACTCCGCCAGGCTGTTCTTCTGCCGGATTTCTAAATGCGAATTGTGAATGCAACATAACACATGCAGAATCTGGTGCGGATTTGGTGCAAAAACAGCACAAAAATCTTTGCGGAGAATTCGTATAAACTGCAGTGCCGCGTCATCCACAAATTGCCCTCGTCATACGGTTCTGTGCCTGGAAGATACTTTCCTTACAAAGAGAACTAATGTCTGCCAGGAGGTTCTCGCACACGTGAGCGGGCGTTAGTGGAGCGGCTCTGATGCAGTTTTGGGATCATACGAGATTACACGACTCTGACTTCAGTTATTACGACCAACAAAAACATTTTTTGAAGTTCTGCCCCTTCACCTCCACCTTTTTTGTTTTCTTTGCTTGCACCTTTGTAGTTGCGTGTTCATTCAGAACGTCCAGTGTTTGTCTCTTGGGGGAAGGGGGGGGGGGCGCTGCCAAACTGGTTCCTTGTTTTACTCAATCTTTTGTTTCATCCGGCGCACGGTGTAACTGCCGTTCATACTTAAACAAAAAAAAAAACGATTCTTCCTCTCGGCACAGTATCTCCAGGAATTCTTTTTTTTTGCCACGTGATTTATGGCGGCCGAGCACACTGCGCCTCGCAGCTGTTCAACAAAAGGCGAAATAGCAGCAAGGAAGCTTTTAGGTGTTTGCAAATGTTAACACTGCCCTTAGCAATCCCTGCAAATCTGAATGCTCTCTAGCGCCACCTGGTGGGAAATCCCTTTTTTTTTATGATGGAATCAATTATTTAATAAACCTGAGAGTTTACTTATAAACGAGAGCGAATAGATATGATCGATGCAGACGTCTGAGACTAAAGATACTTCTACAGCAAAAATCCATCCAAAAGGGTTTACTCACACACAGCGAATTTGTTGCAGAAATTTGTTTCACGCCTCATCATAAATTAGCCGACTCGGCAGCGTAGGGGGAATCTAAGACCACCTTAAAAATAGGGTCTTAGTAAATGACCCCCACTGTTTTTGATGCATTTTCTTTTGTGCAAGCCAGTAGTGGATTCATAAAGAAAAGTGTATAAGAATTATTAATACCTTACTTTTGGATTCAATCCTGTGTTTGGCGGAAAAAAAGTAAAATAAACCCCCCATGACTACTGTCTAAGGCCTAATTCACACTTCCGTATTTTGCCCCGCATTATTTCCGCAGAAATGCGGAAATAATGCGGAAGATATGTGGACCCATTCATTTCAATGGGTCTGCAAAAGATGTGGAGAGCATTCTGTATACTCTCTGCATCCGCAAATCCTTTCATTTCCGCAATGCGGAATCGTAAAAAAAGTAGAGCATGTCCTACTTTTGTCGTCAAATTACGGACCGTAGCCCCATTGAAGTGAATGGATCCGCATAAATCCGGATGACATGCGGAAAGGTTACAAAAGTCTGCATGTCATCCGTAATTACGGATCCACAGGAAATGAAAAGTTACCCTGGAAACATCTTTTTTTTTCTTGTTCTTCCAGATTTCTGCGGAAATACGGAAGGTATACGGAGACACTAAGAAACAAAAACGGAAGAATTTTGCAGAAACACGGATCCGCAAAAAAACGGACCGTGATTCTGGAATGAAAATTGACTGACGTGTGAATAAGCCCTAAAGCCTCATTCACACATCCATGTCCGCTACAAGATGCTCTTTGGTTCATCCACGAAGAATACGTGTTTGGTCCTTGAGTCAGTTTTTTGCCTTCTGTGTGTCATCCATATTCCACGGATGCTACTAGACTGGAAATTGGTTTCTAGGACATCTCCTACTGATAGTCCATGAAAATCCCTGACAGAAAATGGATGGCACCCATGTTACCCATAGACTATAATGTGCATGAGGGATCCGTACTTTCAGATAAAATCGGACATGCTTCCGTGCTGTCAGCTCAGTTGAAAACCACTAGTGTGTGAATACAAACATTAAAGTCACTCGACTCGTGAGCAGTCCATGGGGACTATGGACAGGACACGCCTGTGATTTACTCATGTACGTGCAGCATGCCAGACCACAGGCGAGGCATGTAGCAGGAGGTTTGGAGAGGATGAGAGTGGTGGTTAGGTTGGTCGTAGTCCTCAGTGGCTAGTTCCTCTCCCGGGTGCTCCCCCAGGCCTCTTAAGAAGTGGTTGGAGGGGTACAACCATTCTTCTCCTTGGGGCGCATCCTGGGCTCTTGGGAGGCTCCTGCAACCCTGATGTTAGGTGGATAAATAGCAGGGTGCGAGGCAGGCATAGGGCCGGTGATGATGGAGTCAATGACCAGGCCCATTTGTAACATAGTTTATAAGGCTGAAAAAAAACATCTGTCCATCCAGTTCGGCCTGTCATCCTGCAAGTTAATCCAGAGGAAGGCAAAAAAAAAACTGTGAGGTAGAAGCTAATTTTCTTCAATTTAGGGGAAAAAATTCCTTCCCGACTCAGGCAATCAGAATAACTCCCTGGATCAACGACCCCTCTTTAGTAGCTGTAGCCTGTAATATTCTTACACTCCAGAAATACATCCAGTCCCGTCTTGAATTCCTTTATTGTACTCACCATCACCACCTCCTGAGGCAGAGAGCTCCATAGTCTCACTGCTCTTACCGTAAAGAACCCTTTTCTATGTTTGTGTACAAACCTTCTTTCCTCCAGACGCAGAGGATGTCCCCTCGTCACAGTCACAGTCCTGGGGATAAATAGATGATGGGAGAGATCTCTGTACTGACCCCTGATATATTTATACATAGTTATTAGATCTCCCCTCAGTCGTCTTTTTTCTAAAGTGAATAACCCTAATTTTGATAACCTTTCAGGGTACTGTAGATCCCTCATTCCAGTTATTACTTTAGTTGCCCTCCTCTGAACCCTCTCGAGCTCTGCTGTGTCTGCCTTGTTCACAGGAGCCCAGAACTGTACACAGTACTCCATGTGTGGTCTGACTAGTGATTTGTAAAGTGGTAGGACTATGTTCTCATCACGGGCGTCTATGCACCTTTTGATGCAACCCATTATATCTTATTGGCCTTGGCAGTAGCTGCCTGACACTGGTTTCTACAGCTTAGTTTGCGGTTCACCAAAATTCCTAGATCCTTTTCCATGTCAATGTTCCCCAGTGTTTTACCATTTAGTATGTACAGATGACTTGCATTATTCCTTCCCATCTGCATAGTCTTAAATTTGCCAGTGTAAAACCTCATCTGCCATTTCTCTGCCCAAGCCTCCAATCTATCCAGATCCCTCTGTAGCAGTATATTGTCCTCTTCAGTGTTAATTACTTTGCACAGTTTAGTGTCATCTGCAAAAATAGATATTTTACTGTGCAGGCCTTCTACAAGATCATAATAAATATATTGAAAAGAATAGGGCCCAATACTGACCCCTGAGGTACCCCACTAGTGACAGTGACCCCTCCAGTACTGACCCCTGAGGTACCCCACTAGTGACAGTTGCTCAATCTGAGTATCTACCGTTAATAACCACCCTCTGTTTTCTGTCACTCAGCCAGTTACTTACCCACTTACAGACATTTTCTCCCAGTCTGAGCATCCTCATTTTATATACTAACCTTTTATGAGGTACGGTGTCAAATGCTTTGGAGAGGTCCAGATATACGACATCCATTGATTCGCCGATGACCGATCCCTCATGAAACTGATATGGCGTTATTTGCTTATTTTCATTGAGGTACTCCAAGATAGCATCTCTTAGAAAACCTTCAAACAGTTTACCCACAATAGATGTTAAACTTACCGGCCTATAGTTTCCAGGCTCTGTTTTTGGACCCTTTTTGAATATTGGCACCACATTTGCTATGCGGCAATCCTGTGGAACATTCCCTGTCAGTATAGAGTCCGCAAATATCAGAAATAAGGGTCTGGCTATGACATCACTTAATTCTCTTAGGATACGGGGGTGTATGCCATCTGGTCCTGGAGATTTGTCTATTTTAATCTTTTTAATACGCCTCTGTACTTCTTCCTGGGTCAGACAGGGCACTTTTAATAGGGAATTTACTTTTACATTCTGCATCTGACAGTTTATTTTCTTTAGTGAATAAATATTTAATAGCTTTGCTTTCTCCTCATCTCTCTCTGCAACTCCCCCCTCATCACTGTAAAGGACCAACACCTTCAGATTTATACTTTTTACCATTTATATAATTAAAGAACATTTTAGGGTTCGTTTTACTCTCTCTGGCAATTAATCTCTCGGTCTCTAGTTTGGCTGCTTTTATTTGTCTTTTATTTGGTTATAATATGTAAAGTCTGACTTAAGTGATTAGATGATGGTAGTTGTAGTAGAAATGTACAGTTCTATCTCACAGTAAGGTTTTCCCAAAGGCTGTATATAGGCAGTAGCGATAGTGGTAGTAATCCTCCCAGAGACTCTCTCGCTCTCTCTCTCTAGAAACACTTTTCAATCTTCCCAAATAACCACAGGCTTCAATTCAGTTCTCATTAACACGTTCTGCAATTCCAAGTCTGCGGGGAGCAGAACTTAGAGAGAATGGCCATCCATACTCAAAAGTGAGGCAGGTGCTGGAGGCAATTAACCCTTTCCACATGCAGTAAATTCTGTTGCCATAAACAAGTGTTTACCTTACTGTCTGTCCAACTGTCTTGCCTTGCAAGTGGTTCTCCACCATCTATAAATCTCTGTTCTCATTCACTCGGGGTAGTCTCTCAGTTAAATAGCTCCTCTGGCAGATTTCAGTCTCAGGGATGAAGGCTCCCTCCTCAGCAAAGACTCCTAACCAGGGGGATGGACTAGGCCTACACCTCAGCAACAGCACTTAAAAATCTGCCAGTTAAAAGGGTTGTCCGCTTTTTTATATTGATGACCTATCCTTAGGATAGATCATCAATATTAGATCGGTAGGGAGGCCGACTCCCGGCACCCCCGCCGATCAGCTGTTTGAAGAGGATGCAGCGCTCGTACGACCGCAGCCTTCTCTTCATTGTTTACATGCTTGCCGTGAACATTACAGCAGTGAGCAGGTATAATTACATGGCTCCTTATATTCAAGTGAATAGGAAGGAGCCATTCCACTGAAGTAAACGCAACGGCGTAGTTGTAATTACACTGCTCACCACTAAGATTGCGAGGGCGAGCACATAAACAGTGAAGAGAAGGCAGCACTCATATGAGGGCTGCCTCCTCTTCAAACAGCTGATCGGCGGGGGTGCCGGGAGACAACCCCCCACCGATCTCATATTGATGACTTGTCCTGATAATAGGTCATTAATATAAAAAAGTGGACAACCCCTCTAACTATTTGTTGCCTACACATCAGCTTTTGAGATTTACAGTGCACAAGAAAAAGAGTATCATTGAAGTAATTTGGCAATAAATCACTATTAACTCTTTAGCAGTAATCCTCTGGGTCACTGCATGTGAACGAGGCCTAATACTGTATGTTGCTACCACAGAGTCTCTTGAAGATTAATAACGTTTTTGGGACTTTTATTTATATTTTACTAGGGCGATTGGTGCTAACCCGTTGTATTGTGACTGTAACCTACGCTGGCTGTCGAGTTGGGTGAAGACTGGGTACAAGGAACCTGGCATTGCCCGCTGCACCGGACCACATGAAATGGATGGGAAACTTCTCCTCACCACACCAGCTAAAAAATTTGAATGCAGTGGTAAGGAAATTCATATATGTCGCAGTCCTAAGAGATCAGGGACTGTATATGAACCAAGTTTACTAGAAAGTTAGATCACATGCAGTGTTACAGTTACATTTATGTATATACGGTAATTATTTATTTAGTTATTTATTTACATATTTATTAATTTACCATATTTTTTGCTTTATAAGACGCACCTAGGTTTTAGAATAGGAAAATCAGAAAAAAAAATAGATCAGACCCCCAATCTTCATCAGACCTCATATCAAAGCCCCAATTCACTCCTTTACCATGCAGAAGTGGAGCATCGGAGCATTTCCTCGCTCCAGTGCTCCCCTTGCTTTGTGCTGCATCATGCAGGGCTCGGTCTGTTCGTAGTGAGCCGGTGACGTACTGGGCTTTACATCAGTGTGCTAAGTGGAGACTTCTGACTACTAGGGAACGCGGTGACCTCACCGTGACAAATGGGCGGTGTCTAGCGCTTTTCTGGGCGGTTTTAGAGGCGGGTTCTAGTGATACCCATTTGTTCCGGTGACCTTACCCTCTGCAATGCTCCAAGGCTCCACCCGTACATGGTAAAGGAGGGAAGGGGAGCTTATATTCGGGTTCAGCCTTGAACCCGAACAACCCCTTTAAGCAGTATTACTTAGGCAGTTTTATTTAGGCCCTAGTATATATAAGCAGTATTAATTAGAAAGTATTATAGAGGCAATATTATTTAGGCACTATTATTTGGACAGTCTTCTTAAGTAACAAAAATTTGTAGAAAAATGAGTAGCTTTGCTCAGGGACCTGTATAGCCTATTATCTGGCTTATCAGATCACATGCTGTATTGTTCTGAAATATATGCGTATAATATATATAAATAAATAAATATATCTATATATACATACTCCTAACATTGAATGGCCACTAATGGCCTGATCCACCATGATGCCTTTCTCCTCTGTAGTGACACACTATGAAGGCACATTTATGAGAATAGGGTCTATATATACACTGTCGCCCACATTTACTTCCCTACAATAGCCACTATTGATTTATAACAGGTAAGATAGCTGTAAATAACGCGGCCAAAATTAAACCACTGGCCGACAATACATCACGCTCCACAGGAAGCAAGCACTCGCAAATATCCTTTGTTTGCACCCAAAGGAAGCGTTAGATTTCAGGCCCTGATGTATTTTTGTAGCGTACAGTTGCCTTTATTCGCATCCCTCTCCCTACGAGCCGCACTTACTCGCTGGCTCCATCACAATGCGATATCCAGCGTGTTACCGTCACGTCCGTGCGCTCTCGCAGCTGTAGTGGTTTGCAGCTCTCTATTCCTGCTCTCTGCTGCTGATTAAAATGACCTTCGGCTCGGATATAATGTGGGTCTCTGACGGAAACCTCCTCCGTCTGTCCCTCAGAATCGCAGCACATTACTCTGGAAGCGAAATATCTCCGACCTCACTGAATTGTTTTAGGGTCGGGTTATTTATGTTCCTCCTGTGGGTTAAAGAAGCAGAAATCTGATTTACTGCCCCCTTTTCCATCTAACGCTTTCCAATGGGCGACTATGAGTTTTGTCTGCAATGCATTATTGAAATTGGCTTTTCCGAGGACCTGGCCCAGTCATTAGCCCGAGGTTTATGGTCGTCACTTGCCATATTGTGATCTAGAACAAAAATGGGAATTTTTTTAATCTTCCTCTTATTTATTCCGTTTTTATTTTTATTCCCACAGGACCACCAAGCTTAAGTATCCAGGCAAAATGTGATCCATGTCTGTCCAGTCCTTGTCGTAACCAAGGCAGCTGCCAGAACGATGCGGTGGAGTATTATAAATGCGCCTGTCCCCCTGGCTACAAGGTACGAGTTATCAGCTCAGTAATAGGGTTGTCCAGAATTAGAAAAGCATGGCTGCCCTTGTCCAAAAACAGTCCACACGTTATGCAGGTTATGCAGCTCAGCCCTACGGAAGTGAATGGAGCTGAGCTGCACTACCGCATGCAGCCTGTGGACAGGTGTGGTGCAGTTTTTGGATGAAAGCTGCTATGTTTTTCTAATCCTGAGGTTAATTGTACACTTTCTTTTTTTCTTTTTCCACCAAAGATCACTTGGCACTTCATAAACTGTGGATGGAGAACTGGGGCCGGTCTAGCTAGTTCTATGGGCACACAATTTTTGGGTGGAATGAGATGATTTTTTGGCAGTATTACTCTGTCACAGCGGTTGGTATCTGGGTTGCATACAGTTCTCAAAAGCTGTGGGGGAGACTTACTAATCAAATATGCACCAAAAAATGGCGCAGATGTTTTGCACCACGTTAATTAAAGGGGTTCTCCAGATCTTCCTGTGTCCTGAGCTGTGGAGGGAAGATAGTTTGTTCAATATTTATCCCTCTATGGTGTGTCTTCGCTGCACACAAGTCCGCCGAGACTGGGTGCAGGGTCTTCTGCTCAGGTCCTGACCAGATGAGTCTTCATGTTCAGCTGCATATACTGAGGACACAGGAACACATCTGGTCAGGACCTGAGCAGAAGAGCCAAGATGGTGGCATGGGGGTCGCAATGGAAGGGTAAACACTGAACAGTCTTTCTTCCCTCCACAGCACAAAGAAGATTTTACAATACCCTGAAAAACCCTTATTAAGCCTCATTCACACATCAGTGTTTCCCGGACGTGTGCTTTACGTGTTCTCCGCGGACAGCACACGCCCCATTCATTTGAATGTGTGTATTCACACATCAGTGTTTTAGCACGGTCCGTGGGTCCGTGTTTTCAGCACAGATGCATGTCCTATCTTGTCCGTGTTCCCGGATCCCTCACGCCCATTATAGTCAATGAGTCTGTGAAAACCACGGATGCAGCACGGATGCCATCCGTGTTGCATCCGTGTTTCACGGATCATTAAAGAAAGATTGTTTGAAAATTATTTTCCAGCTGCTCAGTGTCAGTTAAAAACGGATGGCACACAGTCAGCAAAAAACGGACCCAACACGGATCTGTCACGGGAGGAAACACGGATTGAACACTGTCCGTGTTACTACTGATCCAACACTGACACTGATGTGTGAATGAGGCATTAGACACTTTTTTTGGCTTGTCAGACAGGGGGTGCTGCTGAGCTGAAAAGTGGGCTTGGTTTGTCAGAAAGAGAACGTGACTTAGGGTGCATTCACGTGACGCAAAACGCGGATCAGCAAAAAATATGGATGACATCCATGTTGCATGTTTTTTTTGCGGATCCATTGTAACAATGAAAATGGACAAAAATAGGACTTTTTTTGTGCGGCTACAGAACAGGCATACGGTTGCGGACAGCACACGGTTTGCTCTCCGCATTTTTCACGGGTCCATTGAAAAGAATGGGTCCGCATCCTATCTGCCAAAAATGCAGAACAGATGCGGACCAAAAATACGGTTGTGTGAATGCACCCTTAATATGTGATAACGTGGACCAAATTGTAATGCAAAACTCTGATGCACCAGATGTCTCATCATCCGGCATCTGTCACGGATCAGCAAAAACCTTCCGTCATGATAATACAACCGCCTGCATCCGTTATGAACGGATATGGTTGTGTTATCTTTAACATGGCCAAGACGGATCCGTCATGAACTCCAGTGAAAGTCAATGGGGCACGGATCTGTTTTCTATTGTGTCCGAAAAAAGGGATCCGTCCCCATTGACTTACATTGTCTGTCTTGCTCCTCACCACATCGCGGACAGAAAAGCGCTGCTTGCATGGTTATTCTGTCCGCGATGGGAGCGCAACCAAACGGAACGCGTTCTGGTGCATTCTGTTTCATTCAGTTTTGTCCCCACTGACAATGAATGGGGACAAAACCGTGACAGATCTCAAGACCAGAAAGGGAAAGAGCAGATGTGAAATTAGCCTACGTTACAGTATTTGTAAATCTGCCCTGTATGGGTTTTCTCTGCCGTCCATGAATCCAGACCAAATCTGTGCTGTCTTTACTCTGCGCGCGCGCTGGCGTCATTCAGTGACATGCATTTTGCAGACAAGGTGGCACTAAGTGACGGCTTGAAAAGGGAAAGCCCTCCGTGGGGCAGATTTAATTATGCTGTCTCATTTTTAGGCCTCATGCACACGACCGTTGTTTGTTTCCGCGTCCGTTCCCTTTTTTTTCACGGATAGGATGCTTTTCCATTCATTTCAATAGGTCCGTCAATAAATGCGGATGGTCAACCGTTCTTGTTCCGCATCCGTGGTCCGTGTTTACATTCCGTCAAAAATGGGAG